>WTSP01016484.1:5222-27978 GCA_025331215.1 Actenoides lindsayi | reverse complement strand
AAGAAAATGCGTGTGAAGAAACCTGTTGGTGTTGGGTTTTAAAATCACACCCCAGCATCTTGGTCTGGGTTATGAGCTTGAGTCACCAGATGCAGTCTGCTGGGACCGTGCTGCTGGGTCTGTCCCCGAGGAAGGTGGGATCTGCCCAGCTCGGGGCAGAGTGGCCTCCTCTCACTTGTCTGGCAGCTGCTGCCGTAGAGGAGAGAGGGGGAAGAGGGTTGAAGCGTGGTGGCTGTTTATCTTGCTTAATGTGGGTAATGAATGTAATTGTGCAATTAGCTGCAAACTGTGGTGCTGCTTCCCCGGCCGGGAAGGGTTGCAAAGGGGATAATCTCAAACGGATTGAGCAAATAAGTTGATGCCGATGCCGAGCCCTTTAGGGCAGCCTGGTCCTACTGGCCAGAGACTTCCTATGGTCTGGGGGGTTTGTGCCGGTGATACACAGCCCTTTGCCTTCTCCCACCTAGAGAAATGGGACTTTTTTCTACTCTTATGGCTGATGGGAGAGAACAGTCCTCCTAGAGAGCTGTGGGTCAGCCCAGCCAATATGTGATGTGTCCTCCTTCCCTCTTCTTGTAGGAGATCTTATGGAGATGATGATGCTAACTTGGGCTTCTCCAGCTGACCGGAGACTGGGGATGGTCAGGCTGGCCTGGATAGGGTAGCAGAACATGTGGCAGCACTGTGGCATAAAGTCCCTCTTACCTTACCAATCTGTTGTTTTCCCATTCCTCGACCCTATCTTTTTGTGCTTCCCATCCTTCTTGCCTGTTCTTCATCCTCACCCAGTACCTTGTCTCCCCTAGCAAACCCTTCTCTGTCCTCACCCAATTTCCCATGGCTCTCGGAAGAAACATACTGACCCTGATGAGCGTGGCGGTTGAATTTGGCGTCATCCCCACCAGGGCTGTGGTGGTGGGTACCGCTGGGCTGGGACCGGGTGCCTGTCCTTTGTTTTTTGTTATTTAGCTGCTTCATTATGCTTGTGGGAGGGTAAGCAGGGAAGCAGTGGGACACAGTGGTGAGAGGAGCGTTATGGAAGCTGCTGCAGGATCCAAGCTGGAAAAGTGAGGCAAGCAAAGTATGCCTTGCCCCCTTCTCCAATGTCCCCCATCCTTCTGTGCGCTGCTCATGGGACTCCCCATTTCCAAAGGGAGTAGAGAACAGATTTGGCGTTTTGCCCCTTTCCCCTGCCCTTAATTAGATCTGTGTCTTACAATTAACATTTCATAGAAAGGCCTGGAAGGGAGTGACGTTTGGCAGCTTGGGAGCGAGGAAGCCGAATATACTTGTCAGCTGTCCCTCTGTGGTGGGGACAGGAGTGCCTTTGGTGCCTCCCTTTCTCCTGCTCAGTGGCAGTGGGACCTTGGAGGCTGCAGGTTAGTGCTGGAAGAGCTAGGACCTGAGCATCCTTGGGACCCTCCATGGTTCCTGCTATCTTATTTTGGATATGCAATGTTCTCCACCCCACTCTTTTTTCTTTTTTTTTTTTTTTTCCCCCTCTTTCTTTTTTTCTCTTCCTTTTCTTTTCTTTCTCCCCCTGTGGCATAGTGCTTCCTGATCAGTTCCTGCCAGGGTGCTTGGAGCTGGGGGAACCGCTTCAGATCTTTGCAATCCCGATGAAGGCGCCGAAAAGAAATTGGCTGGGGGAAGAAAGGGGGGTTTGTTTCAGTTTGATGAGAATTTTGTCTCCACCAGCTGGAGAGACAGCTGGGGTTCTCTCCTGCCCCAGCTCGCCAGCCCTCGCCTCGCCGGTTCTTCACCTGCTCGCAGCCGCCAGGCGCGGGGAGGGATTTGCCGAGCCACGGATTTGAGAGAGCCCCCAGTTTGGTTTCTTGTTCGGTCCTTCTTTGGGGAGCTTTCCAGCAGGTCCCGCCTTTTCCGTGGTTGCCCTTGTCTGGTTTCGGGAAGGGTGGTGGTCTCGGGTGTTAGCCCTGCTGAAGGCTGGCCGGTGCACGTGCAGGGTCTGCCAGCAGCTGCACGCGCTGCTGGGGAGACAGAGCTCCCCTGGCTGCCCCTGTCCCCGTGGCAGCAGTGGGGTGGCCTCAACGTACCCAAACCCTCAGCAGTTTCTGACTCTGATCTTGCACGCTCACCCCAGGGTATGGCTGGGGGGACCCCGAAGCACCCTCTGCCTTGGAGGGGGAGAAAGGGAACTTTGGGGGTGAGGTTTGGTGTCATCTTCCACTTGCGAGGGTGCAAGTCCTGCTTCTGGCTGAGGAGGAGTAAAACCCAATGGTTTGAATTAGGTTTGGAGTCACGGTTCCCCACTTCTGGTCAACCCTGCAGTGTGCAGCCAAGGAGGGGTGCTCAATACATCCCATGTCCTAGATGTTTTTCATCTCAAAATGCTTTGTCCCTTTGTGCTCCATTTTTGTCTTTGTCTCGTGCCCTCTGCAGATGCAAATGCAGGGTGGGGACACTGGCACTGGCATGAGGACAGGGTGCCTGGGCTGGAGGACTGCGTGTCTGCCTGCGATTTAACCCAGCATCTCCTCTGTAATAGGGGTAAAGAACAGCTTTAAAGCAGAGAGAAAATATTTACATTTTATTAGGGGTGAAACACTGGGGTTGACCCAAAATAATTATTTTTGGGGGGGGTATGTAAATGTGCTTTCGTGAGAAATTTGAATTTGTATATATTTGTAAAAGATTTCAGAAGGGAGAGGAGAGGTGTGTGTGTGGGGACTAACGGTGCTCCCTGATACGGCCAACGCTGCGCGGACGTGTGCGAAAGCCGACAGCCACGGTGACACCAGCCTGTAACTTCAGTTCTGTTCCTCGGCCTTTTAATGTGGAAGGCATCCTGCCTGGGCAGAAGGAAGCCAGCTGGTCCCCAGGTGTCTTCTCCTTGGGCTGTTGGTCCTCGGGGGCAGTGGATGCACCCGGGTCATCTTGTGCGTCTCTGTGAAACCAGCAGGCATCTCGCAGCAGCTCTGTTTGAGGTTTGGTGTTTGGTTTTGGTTGTTTGTTTTTTGTTTTAAGATCATCAACCCTTGGTTGCCCAGGAGAGGGGTTCTGTAATCTCTGGATTCCCACCCCAAATATTTACGGACTGTCAGAGCCCAAAGCTTTTGTGAAAGGCGTGGGGCAGGCCGAGCGGTGCTGGGCCAGGGCTGTGCTGGCAGCAGGGGCACAGCGTTGGGATGGCAGTACTGGTTGCTGTTTATTTCAGGGGGGATCTATCAGATGACTCCTGTTTCCTTGCTTATCTGTTTTGTGGAGATCTTACTGACAAAAGACTAATTTCTTCAGCTTGTCGGGGATCTTCCACGTGCTTCATGTTTTGTTGGGCTGGCTATCTGAAAATGAGGTGTTCTGCCACAAAGGTTTTGAGTTTTCAGGAAGGGGTTGGTTATGTTTTTCAATATAGGGATGAAATCAATGCAAACGATTTATTTTCTTATATTGCACTGTGTGCTTGCACAAACCTACCTGTTTTCAGCAGAACATTTCCAGTGCCCTTGAATATGATCCTGTTTCAGGTTCAGGTCTCCTACATAGGTGCCTGGTCTGGGTACAGTGGGCCACATTTGCTCAAGGGAGCAAGAGCTGACACTTGGCCCCTACACACATGAAATGGGGCAGGAACTATGAATGTAGCTAAAAAAGGCTTTGTCGTCATTGTAAGTGCTTTGAGCATCTTATTTGGATGAGTTTGAACACCAGGAGTGAGTTCTCAGTCTCTCTCCAGATTTGCCTAATTTTTATGTCACGCCTGCCTTTGTGTTTACCACCTTGGGCTACCTTTGACCAAAGGTGACTGAGGGCTTATGTTGCAGAGATACCAGCTTCTCCTAGGCATTCATCAGTGGGATTAAGGCATGGCTCAATAAGAGAAGGCATGGACTGGTAGGAGAACTGCTGTCCTCTGCATCCTGGCACATCCCATCAGGCAGCGGTGGCTCTCCTTGTCTGAGGGCATCTGGCTGCAAAGGAAAATAAAAATAAAATCCTTCCAGCCTCTGAACGCGCACAAAAGAAAATGCGTGTGAAGAAACCTGTTGGTGTTGGGTTTTAAAATCACACCCCAGCATCTTGGTCTGGGTTATGAGCCTGAGTCACCAGATGCAGTCTGCTGGGACCATGCTGCTGGGTCTGTCCCTGGGGAAGGTGGGATCTGCCCAGCTCAGGGGCTCCATGGCTGCAGATGAAAGGTTTGTCCTGCAGGGAGGCATCCTGTTCTTCCTCGGGGCAAATGCCTTCAAGGGCAGAGCACAGGGGAGGAGACTTGCTTGGTCAGTACTCGTGCTTTGCAAGCCCATCGGGGCTCAGCGTTGATCCTTCCCAGCTGTCTCCCTGTCGCTGTCGTCGGTACATTGTCTCTCGCCGCTCCCTACCCCTCTGCTTCCCTTGTGGGCTTCATTTCCTAACCCTGCTCTTAAGGAGAGCTTTCTGTCCTTGACAGCGGAACAAATCCCTTTTCACACGACCATCACTCCTCGGCCCATTGTCCTCCTCCCCCGCAGCCACCGTGCAAAATCTCCCTCCCCGGTAAGTCTGTTCCTCTGGAATGATAACCACCGTTGCGGTGGGGCAGAGAGCCCCTGAAATCCCCCCCGGGCAAGGTCTCCTGCCCTGCAAGGGCACTAAGTGGGGTCTTAGAAGTACAACAAAAGGCAAGGGTGATTCCCAGAGAATCCGCTGTTTGGATGCGATTCCTCTCTTTGGGATGTGCATCCTCTCCTCTGGTGTTGTGCTGCAGAGCTCCTTGGATGAACCTGGAGTCTCTGTGTGTACCAAGGGCTCCTTCTTCCCTGCCTGGGGAATGGGGCCAGTGGGGCCGCATTAGAAGTTGGTTTTTCACTGTGTAGCACTGCCCAAGGTGGCTAAGCAGGAAGAGGGAGGTGGGAATTTTCTCTTTGCTGGTGAAAGCTTGGGGAAGCATTTGGCAGGAAGAATTTGGAAAGGGGAGAGAAGTAGGTTAAGGAACCTGAAGGCAATTCTCAGATGGAGCATTTTTTAATTATTTTTTTAAAAAAATTGAAAAAGCCAGTGTTGTCATTTCTTCCCTACAACTCCGGCTGTCATGAAAACACAGGGATGCTTTCGTTGTCAAAAATTCTGCTCGGCACGTGCTGGCTCTGTTAAGTCTTTATTCCTGGAAAGCAGTGTCTTTGCCATGCAAAATGTTGCTAACCTCTGCAGCGATGGATCTAAACAGGGGGAGGGAAATGGCACGTGTTTGCAATTGCCTCCACAGGGGTGATTTTGGTGCCATCGGATGAATACATTCATGGGTGCTGATAGTAGAGGTGGACATTTGTCGAGGCAGAATCCCAAAACTCTTGTCCAATGGCTTCTGTGTCGAGCCCAGATTGGGACTGCCCTACAACACCCTTCTGGGGCTTCTTTTCCATTCCTGGTCTTAGAAAGGACCATCCAGGCAACAGGAGAGGAGGGAACTGCAGCTGTACTGTGTGTGTGTTGGGTGTGCAGGACCCCAGCCCCACACTAGATGTTGAGGTTGGGGTGACAGTCTCCTCTCTGCTTACAGACCACTTTCTGTAAGCTCCTGCAAGGGTTGAAGGGAAGAAAGAGGCTCCTCTGGACCACACAGTTCAGCCAAGCCAAGATCTGAATTGCCGGATGGAGATGCTGAACTCCAGGTCTTGGCTGCAAGGAGAGTGGAGAGCACCTTGCTCAGCTGAACTGTGTCCGTGAACCCAGATATCCTCTTGGCTTGGGTACCTGGGGTCTCTAGTGTGGTGGGATGGCTCGGGCTCATGTTTCTTGAGTCCTGCTTGTGCCAAATGGGTGGTCAGCTGGTTGGCACTGGGGAACTGAAATACTGAATTATGTATATCTCAGCATCTCCGCTGACGGGCAGAACACTGGAGTGGTATCGAGCAGATCCTTTTAAACAGCAGTGTGGATGTGGGAGCTTAGTTAGGAAAAGCAATTAAGGGTTTGAATCTTCTTGATGCCTGTTCAGGTGAGTGTTGCTCCTTCCTTCTGCATCCGTAATTATGAAAGGCTGAAAGAGCAACCTCAACAGACTGGCTTAAAAGTTTAATGAAGCTTAAAGTCTTCTAAGTTGGGCTCTTGAGTCTGAGCTTGTTTCAGCTCTGTTCTTAGGAAGGAGGGTTGACCAGAAAGGAGGAGAGGCTTCCTGCATACATTACCTCGAGGACATTAAAACCCATGTTCACAGGAGGTGCTATTATGGAGATGGATTAGTAGAAATTAATGGGAGAAGACATCAGAGATGGGTGAAGGGCCCTGCATGGGGAAAGTAGGTCCAAGTGAGGTGTTTATCCTTGGCAGGGAGAAAGCTGCCCACGGCAGGGATGAGATTTTCTGGCCCCTGCTGTGCAAGATACATGTGTGCTGGATGCCCTCTGCTCTGCAGCTCCAAACCTGAGCAGCACTGATGGATGAGTGCCAGGGTGCAGCAGGATCTGGGTGGCTCACCCGCTCTGTCCGGTGTAACGTGCTTCTCGCAGCACCCACCAGAGACGCTCCAGGCTGGGGAGGGTTGCTGGCATGCCCATGCTGGCAGTCTCTGACTGGGTCCTGGCAACAGTCAAAGTGTCTGTGCCCTTGGCAGTCTTTAGGGGAGTTTCCTCCGCAGCACTAAACTCCCCCTTACACCTTTTTTTTTTTTTTTTTGTCTGAGACGTAGAGCTGACCCCCTGAGCAGTCCTCCAGTGTGGGGCTGGGGGAGAAGCTCTCCTTCACCAGATACGCTGCGTTGTGAATCTCTGCTGGATCCTGGTTCCATGGTAAGGGTTTGCAGCAGGAGCAAGCTCTGGCTGAGTGTGCTGGGCTCCTGCCTGCTCCCAGCGCTTCACCTTTCTCCTCCTCTCGCCTCATGGTGGAACTGTAGCTCTTCATGGCTGGAGTGAAGGTGGAAGAAATGTGATCAATGCTTTGATGCTGGGGTACATAGAAGGACACAACTAGCTTCATGGGACTGTTTCTCCATGGCCAGTCAAGTTCAGAGGCACTGATACCACCCATCCTTATCCAGGCAGGGTGACTTGAAGCGATGGATCTGGCTGCTAAACCAGAGAACCCAAACCTACTCTACTCTGGCCCACCCCATCCTCCGGAGAAAGTGCAGTTTCCCTGCCAATAATGTATTTATGCTATTTCCAACTGCACAACAAAAATCCCAGGAAATCCCTGAGTCCTTGGCTTTTAAACTAAATATCCCCCCACCTTGAACTGATTTAATTTTGCCTGTTTCAGGCATTTCTGCCTCCAAACATCAGCCTGGGTCCTTCCCTCCCTGGCCTGATGCCTGCAGAGCACCGGTCTCATGCAGAGCAGCCGCTGCCCTCACCTTGGGGTGATGCTTTGCAGGTCTCCTTGGTTGGCCAGGGAAGCACATTGGGCATGTTGGGGGTGAAAGGTGCTAAACCCAAATTTGTGTCTTCCCCTCTAGTGCCTTGGTGTTAGGAAAGTGCAGCAAACTGATGATGCATCTTGCCAAAGCTGCATTTTTTTGTCCATAAGGATTAGTGGTTCAAGAGCGGGGATTTTCGAACTGACAAGCCCTTGGCAGAGAAATAATTACAGCCTTTTTATGCTTTGTGTTTCCTAAGTAGTTCTAAATGACTTTTTCTCTTGGGGCATTTTTTTTTTTTTCCAAGCCCACAGAAGGGGGGAAAAGTGTGTATTTTCTGTGTCCTTGAAAATATGAAAGATGTTTGTGGAGCCCATTTAAGTTTCAGCTATATGATTTTTTTTGCATGTGTTTGCTTTAACCATGTCCAATCAACCAAAGTTTCTTGGCTGGTGATGCTTCAGAAATGGATCTTAGAAATGGGAAATGGAGAGAGATAGATGTGATCACTTCTTGGCCATCTTAGGAATGTGGGTTTTGCCTCTGCAGTGTATTCCCTGGGGTTTTTACCCTACTCCTTGCTGTAAGAGAAGATTTCTGGGGCTAGCAGAGTTGGTTTTCCCTGTCAATATCCATTATTTGCTTGTGTTGAGTTACTGAACATCCTGCTGGGAAACCATGGCCCTTTTTGTCAGCATCCCAGTAGAATTTGCCCAGCCCAGTCCTCTGCTGGCTCCTCTCCTCACCCGCACCTCCATCCTGACTGCTTTGGCCAGCCTTTTTAATTTTAAAACAGGCAGCGTGATGTGAAAAAGCCACCTGGGGGTAGTTGAGAGCAGCTCCAAGGCACATGTGAGCTTGTGCCTTTTGTCCCTAGCGGGATTCACCTCCTATGAGTTTCTGTGCAAGCCCTTAACGAGGTACCCTCATTTTCTGAGCACACCAGACATCTCCATGTTGCAGCACGGTTTACCATGGGGCAGTCCCAAACCAGAGCATTTTGCTCCCTACTTTTTGCGCCTCCCTGGGAAAAGCCCTCCTGAGAATGGTGTCCTAAATCCCAGCTACCCTGCACCTGACTGGGCAGAGGTCATCCATCCATCCATCCATCCATCCATCCATCCATCCATCCCTGATGCTAAACGCTGCTCACGATGTAAGGGAGGAGCTGGGAGAGGACCCCGCTGGCATTTACACTCGCCACGATATAAAAGGGCAGCTCTGGGGCCTGGAGGGGCCATGTTATTGCATCTGCTGTCGGGGCAGCGCTGGGGTGTTCCCCCGGGATGACCCGTGCAATATTCCCACCGTCGGTGAGGAGTGGGGGGTGGGCCGCTGTTAATAACGGCGTTGCTCTACCTTGGCTTTATTAAGTGAGGGAAGCCTCCGTTCCTCACGCCTCAGGCACGTCTGAGTCTGGGCTTCATGGTGGGAGAGAAGAAGGGAGTGATGGTGTTTGAAGTAATTAGAGCTGCTCTATGGAGAAGGGAGAATTGCTAAGAGGGGTGGTGGTGATATCTCGATGGGGTGCCTCCTCTTGCAGGCTCTGCCCCCTCGCCGTGTTCCTCCTGGCCTTTCATCTTCCTAGGAGCTATGGCATTTAGTGGGAAGGGTGGTGAATGCCTCGCTTTCCCTGTTCTCCCTCTTCTGAAGTCCCTTTTAGGCTAGCTAAACTCTGGTAGAGCTTGTGGGGAAACCATAATGTAGCTCCAGGGCTTACAAAATCCCTTGTTGTCCTGCAGATGTGGCAGGTGATGCTGCAGTGGGACAGGTGCCAGGAGGGGACCTGCCTGTCATGTCTCTCCTCTGTCTCAACCATCATTTCTCAGGGGAAAGGTTGTTTTTTTTTCTCATCTTCCCCTGTCCAGACGCTGCGAATCCCACTAAAACTTCTGACTGGAGCAGGGATTACGTGCTCGGGTTTCAGCCCTTGTCTGCAAGTGGTGTAAACTTTCCGCTGGAGCTCAAGTGACATTTTGTGGGAGATAGGAGAGTATTAAGTGTTGGTTCTTGCAGATAAAAATAGCTGCTGGCCCGATGACGTTTTCTGTCGTCTTGTCGCTGATCTGACCCGGCTCTGTTGCCTCCACACTGGTGCTCCTGACCTGGTCTTTTCTTAGCATCAGGTGCTGGTAGCACCCGCAGCCTGACCTGGTGCGGTCCTGCTCTGAGCATCCCCACCTCCCTGGCACAGCCGTGTCCTTTCCTCCCGTAAGCACCGTGGCAGGGATGGTGCAGGACTCTTGGTGCAGTCTGGAGGGGCAACAGCAGGTCCCGAGTTTGTGTTTGCAGGGGCTGGGAGGAAATGCTGTCCATCCTGCGCTCTGAGCCCGCTCTACCCAAAACCAGCATCCCCCCCTCCCTGAAATCAGAGCCTGCGGATCAAAGCAGGTACCCCAAATTCCCCGTTATCTCAAACTTCGCTGCTAATGTGGGAGCTCTGCCTTTTGCAGGAGTCCTCACGCGCGCACACACGTCTGCCTCTCTGTTTTCCCCGTTGCTGCGTTTCAGAGCTGATGTTTTCATCCTGAGGTTATAGCTGGAGCTGGCTCAGGGCCCCTCAGCAGCATCGGCAGAGCTGACTCTTGCCGCTCCAGAAATGCGGGGCTGGGGCCAGTCGAAAGGAAAGGAAAGGAGAGGAGGAGGAGGAGGGAGCGGCAGGGTCTGGCTTGTTGCTGAGCTGGGCCCAGATCCTCTGCTGGGAGAGGCTCTCCCACCCTGCCTGCCCCGCGCCTTTCCCGAGCTCTGCCTCAGAGTAGCATCCGCTCGCTCCACCTCCAAAAATAGCCAGCGTGGCTCTGGAAGAGCTTGTGTACAGCTGGTAGGATGGCAACAGGGGTCATTTGTCCTGGTGCCGAGCCTTTCTTTCTCAAGGCTGGCCTGAGAAGTCCTCAGGTATTGGCCACTGTGGGCTATGTATCCTTTGAGGGTGCCTCCATTCCATCCGCTTGTTCTTCTGATGTCCACCAGAGCATCATTCTCCCCAAGGATCTCTTCATGAACCTCCTAGCTGCACAGTCAGGCTACCTTTGATGCAACTTTTTCATTGCAGCCCTTAACTACATTTCTCAAGTGAAGGCTTTTGGGAACAGCATCTTTTCCAGATTCCCTTTACTCTCTTCTTGAAGGCCCACCCGCCACTGGGGGATTCATCATCTTACGTGTTGCCATCCATCAGCTGAAAACCCATCAAAAATAAGGAACGAGGTCCTCCTGTGCCAGGAGCTGAGCCGATGCGGTGGCACTTGGCCACTTACAGTAGTGGGCGATTACTGAGCCCCTGCCAGGAATTCTTCCAGTGGGATTGGGAACGCTCTCGGGTGTTAAATTTGTCCTGCGGCGTGTAACCTCTAAGTACAGCCCGTCATGTTTTGTAACAGATCATATGATGCTGGCGATGGCAGCCACCCGCCCTGTGTTTCAAGGTCAGCACCGAGCTCGAGGCTGGAGGGGCAGCCCCTGGCTGCAGCCTCGCCTGGCCCCTGAGCCATCTCGCAGGGCACTGCTCCTCCTGGAGTGAAGCCTCGGGTGCCTCAGGAGCTCAGGCTCGGTGATGGAGGTTGTTTTACTCCTGGATAGTGAGGCTGCAGCTCACATCTTGGGATCCCACCTTGCAGGGTGTGCTCCTGGGATCAGTGTGGCTCTGGGATGCAAACCCTGCCCGAGTCTGTCCAGCAGCTCTGGGGGGGTGTTTCTCGGGTGCCATCGACATGCTGTCTCCACATCTGGAAACCTCTGCCCTTCAGCCAGAGCCTGTGCATCAGGTGTGGCTTCATTCCCTGAGAGTTTTACAGCATCATGCTAAGGACAGGGCCTTCCAGCATATGTATAGACAATATGTGCTCACTCTTGGTGCCTTAAAATACCTCCCAGTAAGGACCTCATCTTGTATCCCTGAAACTATGGGAACTGCTGTGAAGAAAAGGCTTTTCTGGCAGAGGTGAGGAGTGTGGGGTCCTTGTCTCGATGGACAACCAGTGCAGTGATGCTGCTGCCTGCTCTGTCCCTTGGCTTCCAGCCCCTCGCAGGAGAGCACAGCCATTCCCATGGGAAGAGTATCCCGCGGTCTTTATCAATAAATATAAATGTTTTAGGCCCATCACCGTATCAAGCAATTAGAAGGGACCTTGTGGACGGGTCGTTAAATAAGAATTAGCGGGGTTTAAAATATTAATGAGCAATTGGCCCTCTCCGGTTCTCTTGTTACACAAACGTTTCATTTATAATTTGGACCCAAGTTAGGATGTGCTGAGAGATGCTCAGGCTGCAGCCTGCGCATGGGGGTTAACGTGGTGCTCTCTCCTGCCAGAAAATAATAAAAGCCAGGGACTGTCTAGGGATTGTGCGTGAAGGATTAGGAAGAGGATATGCACGGGCCTGTCTGCAGCTGGTTGACGTCTAGTACAGAGGGGTAAGCCTGGAAATCATTGCTTTCTGATGGCTGCGAGGGGGCCAACGTGGAAACGGGGCTTGTCTCCTAAAACCTGGGGAGCTCTGCAGCCAGCCAATGTGTTTAGTGGGAGGCAGCGAGTGAGTGAGTGTATCTCTCTCCCCAAGAGATGTCTGTGCTGGTCAGGAAGGAGGAAGCATCATGGTGGATGCTCCTGCCCCCGCTGGGCTCTAGGGATTGGGGTTTTTGCTGTGAACGTAGGATATTGGGCTCCAGGAACTGGGTTTTTAGTGTGGGTGGAGGATGATGGGCTCTGGGGACTGGGGTTTCTGATGTGAGTGGAGGATGCTGGGCTCCAGGGACTGAGGTTTTCCACCTTTCTACAGGATTCCTCATCAGATTTACAGACTATTCTGCCTTCATCCACAGCATTATCTGTGGCTTTTTGGTTTTTAAAGCTTCAGGTCCCAGAGTCAGGGGATTCAATGAAATCCTGTCCTACCTTTCAGTAGGGAGCACTTGTAGGTCTCTGGCTCTAGGGGAAGCTGGAATATGGTCAGGTCTTGCATTTTTTTGACTTCTTGACATTGGCAGTGCTGTTTCCTGAAATGATCATCTCAAAGTGACTTGGGAAGCCAGAGTTGCAGCTCTTCAGGTTAGCAAGTGTGTGAAGATTTCCTAGCATCAGTTATTCAGCATTGGGATTTACTTTTCAACCACCACGCTCATGGAAGGTGTCTGCTGAGATGGAGGCATCTGAATTCCCCAAGGCAAGTTAGGGCTTTATGGCCTTCACCCAAGAGAAGCATGTTGGTTTTGTGGCAACTATTAATTGCTTCCTGAATTTAAAAAGCATAAACAAACTCGCTTGCCAGGGAGTGAGTTACCCAGTGCATAAATGCTTTGCCATTAATGCGTTGCTGACCCTGATGGTGATGATGTGAGGACCAGAAGAGCTTTCAAAGAATTTACCAGAAACCATTTCAGGGGAGGCTGTGTGTTGTAAATCCTTAAGTAATGGGATGGAGGGAATTAGATTAGATAATAGTTTGCAGAAACCGGGCACAATTCCCCATTGAAGTTCTTGAGATCGTTAGAAACGTAGCGTGGTGAGGTGAGGCCCCCGTGTGTCCTTATCCCAGCAACCAAGAAGTGAGTTTACAACCTGGAAAACGAGATTATCAAAGGGTTTGTTTTACACACCACAATAACGAGCGATGTTAGGGAGCAAACCAGCGTCTTGTTACATCCAAAGGTGCATTGTAAAGCTGCAGCAGTGCCTGAAGGAACAGCCCAGGACGGGACTGTTCGTGCTGGGTCAAGGATTCCTGTTGCATCCTTCGCTCATCACAGCAGCACCGGGACACGTTGCAGCCTTTGGCACGGGTGTCTCAGGTGCTTCTGCTGAACTCACCCCAGAACAGGGAGCCACTTCAGAAGGGCTTTTAGCTCCTATAGCAAGGGAGGCAGTGTCCTGTTTTGCTTTCAAAATCTGCCCTGATGTATACATCAGTCTCTCAGCTTCTGCCATCAACTGTCCTAAAGCTGTTTGAAGGTTTCTAAGGGGCCCCAGCGTGTCCTTACCAGCTTCCCAGACTGTGGATGGGGCCGCTGAGCTATTTCACAGGGAGATGCTGGTGCATGGGGCTGTTTGCTGCCTCCCCCCTCCAGCAGTGCCTTTCATTTGCTTGCCACCTCCGCTGGTTTGCTCTTCCTCAGGCTCCCCCCCCCGGCACTGGAGCGACGGGGTAGGGTGAGCTTTAGGGGTTCCGGTGGCTTTTGGTGACAGACCTGCTTTTACCATCTGGGACACGTGTTGGGTTTTCCCCAGACGCTTGGAGATGGTGCCTGCCGCGAGGAGCCGGGGAGCTCGGCAAATAGCATTGAACTGCTCTCATTTGAAAGGGCAGGCGTGGGGGAAAAAAAAAAAGAAAGGTTTCGCCTGCGGCAAAGAAGTATTTCCCAAATCCAATATCTATGCAATGAGGGGGTACCGCGGTGGGAATTGCACATCCTTTCAGGGGGCAGAGCTCGCAGGGAAAGCAGTCAGCGGCCAGGCTGCCTCCAGCCCTAATAATAGTCTTGCTTGGCTGCCTGGGGCAAGGCACCGGCGTTTAAAAGATCAACTCTTGCGGCTGATGTTCGGCTGCCCGTTAACGTTGGTGTAGCAGATCACGTCTGCTTGTCTGTCGTGGGGCTGCCTGGCATGTGCACGGCTCGATGATGGTTTTCAGAGCGACGGTGCTTGATACTGGAGAAGGTGTAATTCTAGATTAGCTCCGGGGTGTGTGTTTTGCTTCTCCACACTTCACTCTCTTCAGCAGAAGGAAAGAGTTCAGAGGGACTCTGGCCTTCCTGGAATAGGAAACAGCGGGATCCACCCCAGAGCCTTTTCTTCTCTTGCCTATAAGGGTCCCACCCCAGCTAAGAAGCCCTAAATCCATCTGGGTGTGGAAATGGGGGTGGAAAGGTCTATGCAAGGGACCGTGCTTCGTTCTTGCCACTCCAGTATGGGTCGTTCCCCTTGAGCACGTGTGGAGGTTGTGTTTGGTCTGGGGCTGAGTTTGAGGTTTGTCTTTATTCCCCTTTAGAAAGGGGCGGGGGGAAGAAATTGAGGAGGTGCCAGCAAGATGGGCTTGGAGCAGGGAGACTCTCATTCCATGGAGCAGGCACTGGCGTCCAATTTTCTGTCTCACTTTGTTTAATGGACCTGCAAACCCGTTGCAAAGCCAAGATTGCACAGGCGAACGCCCCGCAGCCAGATTGCAGGGTCTTGCTTAACCCAGCACTGCTGGGTTTCTCCCCGTAGTTTTCATGTGAGGTCTCAGCTTCACCTTTTCACCAGTGAGAAACTTCTGGGGAACAGGGTTCTCTTTTGGAGGCGAGTTTTACTTGGCCTTTGAGATGCTTTCTGGCAATATGTAAGTAGAGGTAGAAGTACCTTGTGGTGGCCATGAGGTTGAAGAGGCTGTTTTGCACTACAATGACATGAGTCCCCTGCTTTTTCCCCTCCCAGGAGGTGGCTTGGAGCCACCTTTCCGTGCTGGTATCACATAGGTCACTCTTTACCTTAATGACCTCAGGAGGTGTTCAACAGGTTGACAGGTGACATCATTAGGATTCAGTGGTAACAGACTGTGGAAGTAAGCAAGGAGGATAGCTCAGCAGTTGGCTCCCTAACTGGGGACTCTGTGTTGCTTTGATTTTGACTCTATTTGTGCTCAGATGGTTTTGCTCCTGACGCATACCTTCCCCACAGGCTTTCACAGCTGACTCAAGCAGGCTCAGGCTCTCAGGCAGGCTTTGGCTTTCTGCCTGCAAATACAAGGCCTCATGGCCTGAGGTGACACTACCACTGTGTTTCAGCTTTGTGTGAGTCCTTTCCCACTTCTGCATCCCACAGAGGACTTCCAGGGACAGAGGAGACACCTGAGGGAGGGGAGATGCTGTAGACATCAAGGCATGGTGGCCTGGTGTAGCACATCCATTGCTGTATCTACCACCTCTGCCTGGTGGGTCACATCCCTGTCTGGATTTGGGGACCACCTGTCCCAGGAGCAGGAATTACCTGATGTGGATTTTCTTCTGGGACGTAGGGGCAGAGAAATGCAACATCCACATTTGCAACTCACCGGGCAAGTCTCTGGAAGAGGAGGTGTGGAAGTGCTCAGGATGCATCTTGCAGGGGGGCTGGGGCGAGCGTTGGAGGCTTGGGGGTCCCCTTTGCACCAATACTGCTGGGAGAGGCTGTTTTTATCTGGCATTTTCCACCTCCCCGCTCAGCAGCAGAGGGTGAAGCGTCCCCCTGCCTGCCCTGGGGGCTGGGAGGGCTGTGCAGGCAGGACACGGGCAGGGAAGGGCAGGGAGGAGAGGATAACGCCCCGACTGTGGGCCCTGGCCATTTCTGGACAAATAGGTCATCTGGGTGTGGGAGGAGAGCTGATGTCCAAGCCAGACCGGAGAGGCTGAGGTTGGGTGTATGTGTGATTTGGGGGAAAGTGAGAAGGATTTCTGAGGCGAGAGGAATGCAAGTTTCCTCCTTCGCGTATGTCTCCTGTTCTTCCAGTTTGCAACAAAAGTCATCAAATTGCCCAAGACCTGGCAACAAGGACAGCCGGAGAACAGCCCACAAATCACAGGAAAGCATCTCCCCTCCTCCCTGCTTGCCTCTAGATACTCGTGCATCAGGAATCACTTTAATCTCCCTTTGGGCGATAGAACTCCTGCCCCTTCCTGATGCCTGGTGGCTGCACAGCCCGGAAACCCTGGAGCTCCTCCACCCTGTAGCACTGGTCCTGGTGGGTTAGAAATCAGGGTTTCCCTTGAATTGGTTGTGCTTTTAAACCTCCAAAAGGTCCAGGGAAGGGCTGCAGCAGTCAGACATTAGGGGTCATGGCACTCATTCAGAGGAGACACCGTGACATGGCTGTTGTGACTGTCCTTGTCCTTAGGTGATGGGGACAAGTGGCAGTGACTCAGGTCCTGCTTGGTCAGCCTGAATTGTCAGGCACTGGGAGAGGAGACAGTGACTCCCAACGCTGCCCAGCTGGGCAGCACCAGGGTTTGGGGGTGTAGGGCTCCATACAAAAAAGCTAAGGAGTGTCTGAGGATGAAAGGTGCTTTTAATGAGCCCAGCCCTTCCTTGCAATCCTGCCAGCTGCTCTTTTGTGTTTGGCAGAAAGAGCTGGTGGTGAAGCAGCGCTGCAGAGGTCAAGCGAGCCTTCCCCAGCTCTCCTGGTCACCCCGTACATCGCGGGGATGGGCAAAATCCCTCCTGCCATCGTAACCACGAGGTTAGGGTTGCTGCTGGAGGGGTGTTCCATGCCGTTTTGTCTGTCTCACTTGGGGCTCCCAGAGCAGTGTGAGAGCATCTGCAAGCCCCACCATCCTCCCCCCATCAGCGCTTGCATCCTGCTCGTTTGGCAGCCTCCTGGTTTGCTCCAGGAGGTACAACCCATTAGGATCCCTGAAAGGCACTCAGGTTACCCCATTTTTGTCCTTTGAGTTGCTACAGGGTTTTCTGACATGAAAATAAATTCTCTCCATTTTAAGTGTAGACTAGCCATGATACCAGGACTAGGACCACCAAGGTGTCCAATCCTCATCCCATAAGACAGTGATGGTGCAACTTTCACCAAGTGGTTCAGGGGCTCTTGTGATGGAGGAGACATGGGAGGGGTCTTCAGCATGGCCAGAGGGCACTTTGTGCTGGTCAATAGACCACATGCAGTGAGTGAAGGCAGCAGGGTGAGGCTCTGTAGAGGAGGAGGAATTGCTTCTGTGTACACCTGAGTAGGGGGGCTCCTCTAGTAGCGTGAACACAGCCGTTAGCTCTGTGCATTGCTGTCCCCCTGCCTTGCCCAGCTGGGATGAAGGTGGCAGCCCTCTGCCACCTCTTCCCTTCCCATATGTGGCCTATCTGCCTGGGAACCAGGCACAGAGCCACTGCTTGAAGATGAGATGTTCCTGCGATGGGGCTTCTCAAGCCCAGGCGGAGGGAAGTGGGTCCAGGTGAAGTCAAATTGCATTTAACCATTCTGCTTGGGATGTGATTTTTTTTTTTTCCCTACAAGGCACTACCATACCCTGGTGAGATGTCCTATGGATTTCACCATGTGGTCCACGTCCTTCTTCACCTCTCCTGGTGAAACCTTTCTGACTGCTTTGCTCACTGAGCTGCTCCCGGGCAGGACCCAACCTGGTTTTCAGGGGAGTCAGGGGGCTGGCTTCCTTGGCCTTCCCTACACGCTGCTGCCGAGCCACTTTCTGCTTCTCTGCTCACACCTTCCTCTCCCTGCTGCAGCATCTGCACTGGATGCTTTTCCCCCAGGCTGCAGAAGATGCATTTTTTCCAAGCTGAATTTCCTTTGTTTTGGTTTGGTTTTGTTTTTTATCTCTCCAGGGTCCCCTTTGGATTATTTTGCTCCATCCCATCCTCTCCAGTTTATTATCTCTTGCAAATGTTATTAATATGCTAATTAGTCCCTAATTGTAACGCCAATGAAGATGTCAGACAGGGCTGATACTAACCCTGATCCTTCCCATCAGTCTTTTTCTCTGAATTCTGCAGATTACTCTGCACCTCTCCCATCGACTTGATTGTTTTATCTGCTTTTGCTTCACAGAGGAATGCTTATGTCTGCATGAGTGTGATTGCTCCTCTAGTAAAGACTTGCTGAGACCTGGCACAGGATGGTTTGTAAAGCCACCATGGCCAGGTTGGCAATGGGTGTAGCTCTGAAAGGCTTTTTCTGGCTGATCCCAAGGTCTGGTCTCAAAGGCTGGGTGTGTGCCTGGCTCTCCCTGGCAGTCCCCTGGGGAGGCAGAAAGAAAAGGGCTTTGGAAAGTTCAAGAGCAGCATGTGCCATCCCGCCTATACACTCAACCTTCTGGCTGCTCGGGCGTTGTGCAAAGGTCTTCCATGACTATAAATAGGCAGAGAGGTAGGCAAAGAGGTGGCGAGATGGGCTGAGGACAGGCGGCAGGCCAGCCTTGACCGGCATCTGGAGCTCTCAACGCCTTCGTGCGCAGAAGAGGTGCGGTTTGTTCTGGCCACGCTGCTCTTGTAAGGCAAAGTTTGCCCCCGCAGAGCCTATTTTTGAACAACCCCCCACCCCCCCTGCCCTGATTACCTCTTGGATGTGCTGCGAGGAACCGGGACCAGCTTACGGTGAGGTGCCCCGGCACTGCTGCGGGACCTCGAGCCACGTGCTTCAAATAGTTCTGTGCAGACGTGGCCTATGGAGATGAAATGTGGCTCTTGACCGATTGTGAATAAATCAGGGTCAGGAGCTTGAATGCTGGCCAAGAAACCCAAAGGGATAAAATATAGCCTCTCTACAGACTGTTAGCAAACAGCACGTGGGCTGAGATCTGCTAGATAAATTTATGTGCTGTGAATTGTTCACCCAGCTGTAGTGGAGGGATGGATGGACCCATGGAGAACTAATAACCATATGTGGTGGACATGCCTTCGGTGCTGACCTTTAGAGGGTTCAGCAAGGCCGGGAGGTGGCACGATGACGTCTTCTTAGGGATGTCATTGGGAGGGAATGGACACACATGTTGCTTGACGTGAGGGAGAGGGATTCAGGCTGCCTCTGCTCTGCACGTCCAGGAGACAGGCTGGCAAAATAAATTAATACTCCTGGCTTCGTTTTTCCCATCATGTCATTTGACATGAATTGAGGATAAATACTGGTGTCTTTGCCTGCTCCTTCCTGAGCTCGTGGGACTTGCCAGCCTAAAAGATCCCATTCCTGATGCAGCCCAGGGAGGTCAGTTTAAAATGGGAGGAGGTAATAGGGAAATAGTGAAAAGACGAGATCTTACTCAATCTCAGGCTGTGGGCATGGGGCTTCCAGCACCTGCTGTTACCCATTTCAGGTGAAACCCCAGGAGCTGGCAGCACTGCCCTGGCCATGGGGGTCTGCCTCCTCTTGCTTGCCTCAGATCCCTCATAGCCACAAAGAGGAACATCAACTTCACGTTGGGATGAAATGTCCTGGTGGTGGAACCAGCTCCAGCCAGACTGACTTAATGAGCCTTTGGGCTCAGTTCAACTGCTTTAAACCAGAGAGATGGGCCTGAGCCCAAAACATGGAGCCAAACAGCCTCATACTTGTCCAAGCTGCAGATGAGCATGAACGGTTCGTGGCTGGTCCCTCCTTTCTCTAACCAGGCATCTGCTTCCCACCCTCCTCCCTGGGACACTGGTTATGTGCATGCTGTCATCAGATGGGGACCAGTTTATGTATCGACAGCTTATATCTCAACTTCTTACACATCACCATCTCTCTCCTGGCTTTAGTACAGCTTGCAGGGGGGACCTGATGCCCTCGTGAGTACCAGACCCTGCACGCTGGGCCTGGCTGTGGGTGGGTGACTGCTCGGTTTTCTTGTCTCATTTTACCCCAGTGCTGCAGGGAGAACCTGAATTCTCCTGGCTGTTATTCAGAGAACTGGTGGGGGGCGGGGGGAGGAATCCCACTTTTTTAGGGAGAAAGTGTTTCTCCTGAATGCTGGGCCAATCCTGCACTCCCAGGCGGGGCTGGGCAATCCCCCTTCCCTTGTTTTCAGAGACTGTCAAAGGGGTGCAGAGACTGTCTCTGCTTTCTGAGATTTGCAGCATCTTTTTGAGGTCGAGAACTGGAAAGAGAGACTTTTCCCAGGCTGGGATTCCCTGGCATCCTGGGAGTCCTCTCTGGGATGGACCAGCCGCTCGCCGTGCCCAGCATCTCTCCTGCATTATTGCTGCAGGGCAGTCCATGTCCCTGCCCCAGCAGGCTGCAGATGGGGACTCCCACCTCAGCAGCTAATCCAGCAGCCCCCTCCCCTTGCTGCCCCCCCCCTGAACCTTTGCCTTGGGCTGTGACTTTTGGCGTGGGCAGGACACATTTAACAGTGTGCTCTCAACGCTTGGCCTGTGGCAGTCGGGCAGGGTGTGAGCTGCGAGGCTGTGTCACAGCTCCTGCCGGAGTGACACCAGGGCTGGCATCACCATCCCAGCTGGTGCCAGGGACCCTTGTCCCAGTGGCAGCTGGGGGCAGATAAGAGCTACCAGAGGCTGGCATGGCTCTCCAGGTACAGGGTGAAAGATCCCCACCGTGACTCGCACGGCCATGCCATTCAGTGATTTCATTTGCTCTTCTAAAAGTTACTTAGACTGCGTCGGAGCAAAACACAGCAAGTTTTTACTGCTGACTGATTTTTCCACTGAGACGTCTTTCCTTTCTCCCTGTGGCAGTGAGGATTTTGACAAAACCTCCCAAGGAAACCACAAATAAAACCCAGAGCAGTGAAATCAGTATGAAAAAGTGTGACGTGGTGCTTGGGTTGGACGTGCCCATTGCTTTTGGTGAGGCAGCTCAGAAAATCCCAGCACTGCACAGACAAACCCTGAAGACATTCTGGGGGAACTGATTTATTTTTTTTTAAATATAAAGTGTGTGATTTTTCCAAGAAGATGTCATCATGGCCTTTTGCTCTGTGGCCAGGCATCCTGGTGAATACTCCTTTATCATTCCCCCTCTTAAAAAAAAAGGCACCTGACAGCTTTACCAGAGAGCAAATGTTGATGGGGCAGGCAGGAGAAGCTTGCCCATGCTGCTGCCCAAAGCCGCTTGCTTACCATGCACCAGGGAAAAGAGACAGCTGGAAGGGACTCCCCAGCACCTGAGCAGTGGGGGGGAAGTGTCTTTCATACCTGACACCTGCCCCAGGTGCTCGTGTTTGATAGAAAGTAATAAGACTTCTGCTGGGGATGGGTGGCTTTGGGGGTTAATGGATCTAACCTACTACCTGGAGACATTCGTTATTGCTGTTGGATGGCATTTGTGGTCTCCCTTGCTTGCAATCATTAGGCTCCAGAGTGAATGATCAGCATGGAGCAGTTTATGCTTGTGTGAGGGGGCACCCCAGCTTTAACTTAATACCCTTCAAAGGTGTTGCTGGAAGGATTAGCAACATCTTTTTTTTTTGTTGTCTCCCAGAGAGTCCCTTTGGGGGTTTGCAGAGCCCTGCCCTGATCTTGCTGCTCTCTGGGCTCCTGTCCCACCAGCTCCGTCTACTAGCACGTGTTTTGGGGCCAGGAGAGCCTTCTCCTGGCTGAAGGCGTTGAGCCATCTTCTGCGAGGGGTTCACAGCTAATTGGTACAATCAATATTTGTTTTGCAAATGCAATTGGAGGGAAAGAGGGATTGAGAGCGCCAGAAATTCAATTGACCTGTAAAAACAGATACTGTGTAAAGGGAATCCTTTCCCTGCCAAGCAAATATTTAGAAAGGAGTAGCAATAAAATGAATAAGCAACAAAGTAATATCCTGCCTCGACGGCCACCGGAGACTGCTGGGAAAGGCTGCTGCCTCCGATGCCGCGATAACCCCGAGCAGACGAGCGGCAGGAACCTGTTTCCTAGAGAAAGTGTGTTTGCTTTTATCATCTAATCCGTCAAAAGCTCAGCCTGGTGCCTCGGCAGCACTGGGACCTGTCTCAGGTAGCCCAGCAAGCTGGGCACTGGCCCCAAACCCCTGCAACCGTGACTGCAGCATGAGCCCGGTGGTGGCACAGGAGACAGGGTTGTCCCTGCAGCCTGGCCCCCTTGTTAGGGGTGTCTGCTCTTTGTTCCCACATCCCTGCTCAGCCTCCTCTGGTGCCCTGGTGATTGGAGCACAGCAAGGAGGGCTGTGGTGTGCAGCACATCAGCACTTGGCCTCAGCATCCCTTGGTGTGAGAATCAAAACGGTTAAGGAAAAATAAAAAGAGATTTTTTAAATCAGTTTTTTAATCAAAAAGCTTCAGAAAAGTGTTTTGGATGGGGTCCAGCCAGGGCTTTTGCCAAGCAGAATCAGAGTGCTGGGGTCTCCCTTTTCCAGGTTGCTCAGCATCCTTGGGTGCCCTTCAGTACCCAAGTTTCTTCTTGAACCAGAGAGGTCCCATGGGACTCATGTCTAAATTGAAAAAAAACTCTGGAAAACAAACATTTTTCAGGAAAAAAAAGAGATATAATGTATGTACATAAGTGTGTGTGTATATGTATATATATATATAATTGAGGAAGTAGAATGGAAGTAAAGGATTTTATGGGAAAACTCTCAACCAGCTCTGATGCTGATTTTTGGAGCCTTCTGAGCATCCTACCCCCATGGCAGATACTGATTCTTCTAATCGATGTCAGGATCTGAGACTGCTTCCCATATATTGGCATTAATTAGAGCCTTGTTCTGGGGCACTGGTGGCTACCACAGCCTCCTTGAAATGCAGTGGCTATGCAGAAATCAAAAGGAGGTTTGAATTCTCATTGGTGTAATACTGAATTTTCAAGATAGCTTTGGCTAAAAATGTGGACTTCCCTCCCAAACTTCCCCAGACAGAATAGGAAATAGTTCTAGAGAAGCAAGAGAATTTTAAACACTTTGTGATCAAATTTTCCCTGTTTATTGTGAGACTGAGCTCCTCTAGGATGCTCAGTACATCTGGGGAGCTGATGCTCAGACCCACAACTGGTAAAGCAACTCTGAGATGTCACTTGGGAGCAGGTCGGTGAGGGTCCTGGCTGCCCGTTGCTGGACTGCCAC
>WTSP01016483.1:0-27645 GCA_025331215.1 Actenoides lindsayi | reverse complement strand
GGGTGGGGGCGGCGAGGCCGGGCGCTGCTCTCACCGGCGCTGCGGGGGCGGTCCCTCGCCCCTTGTCTCCCCTTGTCGCCCTTTTCTGCCCTCCCGCCCAGCCCGCTCCGGCCGCGGCCTCTCCGCGCCCATCCTCCTCCTGCCGGCGGAGCAGCCCCACCTCGGCCACGGCCCTGACCCTCGGAGAGCCGGGGACCTCGGGGGGAGGCAGGCGGGGAGGGGTAAAGGAGGAGATGGGATAAACTCGGAGTTAGGAAATAAATTCGTCTTAAGTGACCCGGAGAGCTCGCTTCTATGTGAGCCGTAGCGCAAAGACAGGAGAAGCGCGCTGTGAAACTTGACAGGGTGCTGGCTTAGTACAGGACTGCTCACGTCTTCTGAAAGAAGCACTTGCACAAGTCTTGGACACATCTATTGGGCCGAGGCTGTAGGAATTTTACTTTGTAAGTCATTCTTGCCTTCGTTTCATAGGCTACCAGGTGACAGGCATCTTTATGAAGAACTGGGACCCTCTGGATGAACAAGGAGCTTGTTCCATTGACAGAGACTGTGAAGATGCTTACCGGGTTTGTCAGAAGCTTGATATTCCTTTTCACCAGGTTTCCTACGTGAAAGAATACTGGAATGAAGTATTCAGGTAGAAACACATTTTAAATCATGTATTAGCTTAGTACTGCCTTACTTTGAAAAGTGAGGGTGGACGGATAATGGGCAAAGGTGATTTATTGTGGTATTATCAGTACTAAGAGAAAGCACTGGAGCCTCTTAAATATGGGAGGAATTATTTTTTCTCTCACTCATAGTTAAGATCAGAATTCATGTGTTGGTCGTAATATATTTTTTATTTTTAGAATGAATAGATTTCTCCCTTGTTATGAGTGGGTAGCAATGGCTTTGTTGTGGCTCATTTCTTCTACTTCCCATATACTGGCCCAACCTTATTGCAACTTGAGAAAAATATTTAACAGGGTGCTGTTATTGTCTGTGTAGTTTATGCTGTGCATTTTACACTAATACAGACTGAATCCAGTTTATCACACAGTGATCATGGACTTGTCTTGCTTCCTTCAACTTTCAGTGTTCAGATTTTCTGTGAAATTTTCCTGTTTTAAGGGAAGAAAGTTCTACGTAGGAAAAGCTGAGAGGTTTTTCTTGGGAGGCAGGAGAAGAAGGGAAGCCTTGTTATAACAACATAATTTATCTTTTACGCACTCAACACGAGTACATAAAAGTTGTTCCCTGATCTTCATCACGCCCCTTTAAGTA
Organism: Actenoides lindsayi; assembly: GCA_025331215.1. Lineage (NCBI taxonomy): Eukaryota > Metazoa > Chordata > Aves > Coraciiformes > Alcedinidae > Actenoides > Actenoides lindsayi. The sequence continues at coordinate 26,379 of WTSP01016483.1, read as the reverse complement.
GTGCTGTTGTTACCTTGTCTTAGAAGAAACCGAGGACTAACCCAGTCCTGCTCCTTCTGCTTCACATTGATATGACATCAAGTTGAGCACTAAACTTTTGTACAGTCAGTGACCAGAACAGCCCTGCATCTTGGGCTCTTACACCATGTTCTGGGAAAGTTCACTTCATTTTTCCCTCCTGGTGTGAGAGAGAGAATAAATGTTATCAAAATTGTTCAGGAGTGTAGGGTGTCTGTAAATGGCAGTGAAACAAAGATTGTAGAAGATTGGCTTTTCTTTTGCTTCTCATTGTTTATTAGTAGAGTGTTCCCAAAGAGCCTGTTGTAAGTGTCTGGGTTTGTTTCAGAATCCTTTTGTCTTTACTGTCATCACCGACCTTGAATTTACTCCTTCTCTGGAGCTCTCATTAAAGGTTTATTCATAAAAAAAAAATCCCACCTTTTATCAAGAGAATTATTCCAGGTCGTGTGTTTCCCATGGTTTGTGCAAAGTCTGTTCCAGATCTTTACACCAGAGAGAGATTCAGTAGGCTTCCTCCACTACCTTTTCTCTGCTTCTGCGCTTCACGCGAAGTTCTGAACTGCTGTGAGCCTGGCTTTACACTGAGACTTTTCTAAAGCTGCGAGTGCCCTCATGTGGCCTTTCCAAAGTAGTGTTGTGCTGTTGGAAGAGTGCAGGGCTGAGCCAGTGGGAGGGACACCGAGGAGATTTAGGTATTAGTATGAATTGTTGAATTCAGAACTGTGAAAGAGGAGTTAGATGAAGATACATTGCTTTTTTATTTATGAATGTAATGTAGAACATGGTGAGGAAGAGGTGATTTATTCTGTCCCACATGATGAAAAGTACAACTGAATACTAGGGTTGCTGGTGGTCTTTTAAATACAGCCTGTGCTCTTGCTTCCTCTTGACTTCAGTTGCTACTGAGGACAAGCAAAATAAAGCAGTGATCAGGCCTTTTAATATCTCAGTGCACTACTCTATGCTGGTTTAATTTGATTAGTTATTATTTCAATGTTTTCAAGCAACTAATGCCTAGCACTTTAATTATGTGACAGTGTAAAACTACAATATGACTTTGAGAAACTACTTGAATTTCTTGAAGTAAAAAAAAAAGCCAGGAAAAAAGCTTATAGAATTAAGTCCCATGACTGCTTATATGGTGTCGTTATTGCAGATAAAGTTATTATCCATTCAGCTGAGACACAGTAACTCCTGGTGTGTACTCCACTGCACTGTCACTTTGAAACATTAAATAGGGTTGTTTAATTCTTTAAGTATTTCGTAAGAGATGAGCAGGATGTGCACGGTGAGCTCCCCCTGAGGGAGTATTAATTTAATAAAGCACAGTTACAGGTTCACGAGAGTGATCATTTAACCATGTCCTCAGTGCACTTTGGAAAAATTCTTCCAAGCGTTGTTTTTTAACAGGTTAAAATCTAATGAAGATTTTATTTCTTACATAAAATGCTTGGTATGACTGGGTCTCAAGTTCTCATGTTTAAACAGATCATTTAGTCTCAGATAGTATCATGCAGTGCCAATAATGCAGATAGACATTTGAATCTTTATTTTACAGTGACCTCTTAAAAGAGTATGAATTGGGAAGGACTCCAAATCCTGATATTGTGTGTAACAAGCACATCAAATTCAACTACTTCCTTCATTATGCTATGGATAACCTTGGTAAGGCATTTTCAAATCTGTCAGTACAGAATGTGTGCCATGGAAATGCGTAAAGGATACAAACTCTTGACAAGGTGGGGAAAAACATGAGTTCATATGCATGCCTAATTCACATGTCTCTGTGGCAGCATTTCAATATTTGCAAAGTATTTAGTTTTAAGTTTAAGAATCTTAAGATGGTTCAGGTTGGAAAGGACCTTTAAAGTTCATCTAGTCCAACCCTGCTACGATGGGCAGGGACACTTTTTCCACTAGATCAGGTTGCTCATATACAGGAACAGATTTAATTCAGGGACATACATTGGCCTGACCGTTAAGTTTTACATTCTTAGGTGGTCCTTAAAGTACCAAAGAACAAGTGCTGGCTGATGAACAATTTACATTGTTTAAATAGCATGAGTAGGTTTACTGTCAGCGCAAGACTTCTCCATAGGGTTTCTTCCTTCATTGCTTTCTGTTTTTCTCACTGGATGTTTATAATCCTGTTTCAAACTGTGAATTTCAAATATGTGCCTCTGTGGGTTTTCTTTTGTTTTGGTTTTTTTTGATAGGAGCAGATGCAATAGCTACTGGGCATTATGCGAGGACCTCACTGGAGGATGAGGAAGTCTTTCAACAGAAACATATTAAAAGACCACAAAGGCTTTTCAGAAACCGCTTTGAAATTAGGAATAGTAAGTAGCTTCTTCATTTTGTATTTTGTTCTAGAACTAAAAGAGAAATGTAAACTATATTTGGTGTCTCAGAATCAGGAAAATTTGTTACCTTACACGCAATGATCACCATATAAACCCCAGCCTTTGCAGACAGGTGGTTGCACAAAACACAGGATTTACATTACTGAAAATTCCCCTGACAAGTCAAGTATTACATTTTCTATTTTAAGAGTTCTAACCCAGGTGCAGAGGTAAGAATAAGCATTTCAATAGTAATCAACATTCTGGAGGAGCTGTAATGTGGATTAAGGAGACAGGGCTATCTTCTGTACCCTGGAGAAGTATTTCAAGAAGTCTTTATCATAAAGTATTTCTATGACTTGGATAAAATTGTCCTTTTTAATGTTGCTGCTATTTTAGGGAATGTATGCTTTGGCTATTCAGTATATAGTATGGATAGACCGCATAATGGGGATTTGCTTAAGCAGAATTCTAGAATTAAGGCTTTGAAACATTGAAATTAATAATATACTTCTATACAGTCATTGGACTGTATATAATTTTACTGGAGAAAATCAGATTCTTATTCATTAACTCAACTATTCTGCCTTATTTTTCTGTTCTCCCATAGAAGCCTGGTATTCTCAGGTAGATTGAGATCCTGCCTGCACTGCAGTTGGAAAGTGAAGTGCAGCATGTGCAGACACTTTTAAGGCCATGATTCTCAGGTCAGCAAAGGTACTCATAGCAGTAGGCCAGGTTTTACTCTTCACTTTAGTAGTTTGCCTGTGGCTACACATAATCAGAGGTTGATCTCAGCACCACAGTGGTTCTCTTGTTAGCAGTACCAAAGCCAGCTTGATGAATACTATTTTGGGTATGTCTCTGCATGGCACCATCCCAGCTTGGATGGCAATGTAGAGATCTCCCAGATAGCTCTGCAGTGGGACAAAATGCAGTAAAGTAGGTCAGATGAAGCTCTGATGTAAAATAAGAAGCAGGCTATACCCAAAAGGAAAGAAACTTTCAACTGCCACTACACAAAGCTGCCATGGTGATGTTCTCATGTTACAGCTTCCCTGCTTTCATTTGTTTGTTCTGCACTTAAAGGATTTTATTTGATTCTTTGTTTTAATTTTATTTCTGGGAGGTTGAAATGGTCCCAGTGGGACCAATGGTCTATGCTTGTGAAGGACTGTGATTCACGGTTGCAGTGTTTTATTATGTTCTAAACAGGCTTCCTGCCTTGTTACTGAGATTGTGTATTATTAGTCGTGACTGTAGTTAGTGCTTGTTTCAGTCACAAAACACATGAGCAGAATGTGTACGACAGCAGAGCTATTGGCTTGTAAAGACAGTGGACAGAACGTGCCTGAAAAACTATACCCATTTTATTTCATCTGGGCAATTGGGAGACTTCATCTATTTTAAAGACAAAAATGAAACTCTTCTGAGTGTTGAGAATATCTCTGCTGGTTATTCAAATCACTGATTTATAGCAGTGTGATTTTAGAGCAAAACAGTGTCTTTTTGGAGAACAGTATAAGATATTTGAATCTTCATTCTGTCTTTCACGTGAAATGTGAAAGTTGTTTTCAGTTTTCTTGTTGTTGACAGTTGCCAATGACACATGGCAGGATGGTAATAGATGAGGCAAGGGAAGATTTATTTGCAAGATTCTGCATTGTACAAAATCAGAATCTTTCTAGATCTTTTTAGTGGTAAGAAAATATCCAAACATGTTCAGTTAGATTTTGAAAAACCTGAAAAACACTGTCTTTAACATGTATCTGGAAATACTAAAACTAAAATGTTGATTGACAAATAAAATACTAAAGAAAGTTGAACTATTAAAGGGGCTGATGTTGAGATGTTTTATGTGTTCTGCACTTTGCAGCTGTGAAACTCCTTCAAGGGGCTGACCTCGTTAAGGACCAGACCTTTTTTCTAAGTCAGATCTCACAGGATGCTTTGAGGAAAACCATTTTCCCTTTAGGGGATTTAACAAAAAGTTTTGTGAAGAAGATAGCAGCGGAACACGGCCTTCATCACGTGCTAAAGAAAAAAGAGGCATGGTAACACTTAAACTCTTGATTTGTATTTCTCGCTAAAGTAGATTTCCCTGAGCTTTTTTGAACTTTAATTTATAGCAACTCTTCTGTTTCCAAGCACCATGATAGAATAGGTTGGGAAGCAGTTTTGTAGCTGTCTGCTTGCTTAAAGGTACTTTGACGAGCTTGTGGTTAGTTGTGTATTTTAGCTTGCAGATAATTCCTCTGTCATTGTATCTCAGAAGAACTAAGGTGAAGGTGAATGTGTTAGGATGCTGTGAGCCATATAAGGAAAGCATTCTCTCTCACAGCAGGTGAGAAGCCTTTGGTCTTTATTTTCCATATCTTTTAAAGGCTTCCTCACTGTAATTGGTTTTCAATATATCTTTACAGGAATTGGGTCATACTGTTTTTCCAAAGTTATTCTTTTTAAAAAACAAACAAGTTCTGTTTCTCTGAGAACAAACACTTCCTGTGTTGATCCTAAAAAAATGTACCACAGGCAGCAGTTTTACTGCTGATGCTGTCTCGGTCACTTTTAATGTTTGTATCTGTCCGCTGTAAATGGCTGTTTGAAGAATGTAGGCACTGACCGAAAGGTAAAGGAAAGCCCGTTTGGTTTTGAAGGTTTTTTTCAAGAGAGATACCATTACTCTATGATTTGTGTTTCTTTTGTACTTTAATCTGAAAGGAATTTATGTTTTTAATACACATGCAGTATAGTAACAGAGGCTAATGCATTTATTTATTGAACATGTGTTCTCTTGCGTATAATTTCTTTTCTGTCCTTGCAGCTCTCACTGATAGTATATAAAATTAGTTTACATGTGTTGGAGCTTATGTTATGGGTTTGCTTATTTTATGAGATGTTTAGCAGAGTTTGAGATACATAGAGGGGAGAAAATCCATCATGGAGAGATTATTAATAGGCATTTCAGATGTTTTTCTCTGGTTTTATGGTTTCAACAACAAGTTTCCTTTTCAGAGTATGGGAGTCTGTTTCATTGGTGAAAGAAACTTTGAAAATTTCCTTCTTGAGGTGAGCAACATTAAATCTATGACAATCTTGATGTTCTGTTCTGGTTTTCATAGTAATGTATAACACTGTCTACAGAAAAACCTCCCGCAGCCTGTGGCCCACACTAAGGTCCATCTCCCTTTGCAGTCCCAAGCCTACCCAGAAGCTGCCACCAACAGCCTATAGGAAGTATCTTGCCCCTCCACCAGTGAACAGTCACTTTCTGTAGCAAAAGGAGTGCCTGACCTTGCACTCCTGTGCCTGCCAGGTGCAGGTGGCTGGGGTGTTTGAGGGGCAAATGGCTGAACCCTGCTGTCCCCAGGCATAATGAGGATGGGAGGAGTGAAGCCCAGAATTAACTGCTGATAGGGACTGCCCTTCCTACTTTTCTCTCCAAAGCAGTATCAGGAAAGAGGCAGGAAACTGCTTGGGCAGAGTTTGATTCTTGAGAAAGTTATATTCCAACTTCAGGAGAATGTAGTGACAGAACCTGAAATAAATTGTGAGATTTTTTTGGGCTGTCTTGTGACTTAAACAATCTCTTCCTATTTGGTAGTATTTAGAACCTCAACCAGGTAACTTTGTTTCCATTGAAGATAAGAAGGTGATGGGAAGACACAAAGGTAATTGGCTAATCCATCTTAACTGCTTTTAGATAAACGGAGCAATACTGTTTATATTTGGAAGGACAAATTCTGTGAAATTCCAAACCAGTCTACATTTTTTTCCCAGTTTTATAACTGTAATAATTGTGGAAAACTTGCTTTATACAGTAATAGAGCCTTGAACTGCAACTGATCCTTGATATTTGTTCCATGTTGCAAGAAAGTAAATGACAATTATTAGGGTTACTCTGTAGATACTAAGTGGTTGGTAGTTTAATACTGAGAGACCATTGTTCATTTAATTCTTTCAAAATAACTGTGCTTCAGTTCCAGATTCTTTAGTACTTAAACTTTGCAGAAAAAATGCACCTTGCACCTCAGCGATGCACAGCAGGACATCACCAGACACGAGCAGCTTACCTTTTCCTTTCCTTCTGTCTGTCCTTCCTTCGCTTGCCTTGGTTCTAGCTGCCAGAACTGAGGTCCTCTCCCAAGTAATTTATAGGAATAGGAAGTGCTACTATCACATAGAAGTAAGGGAAACTGGTAAGAATGTATAGTAACAAAACCACAAATTGAAGCTGAAATAAAAAAATGTTTGTGTTTCGTAAACCCTAAGAATGCAACAATTGAAACGGCTTAGTTTGAAATCATGTGCTTCAGATACAGACAAAAACTCTCAAGTGGATGTTGGTTTAGTTTGTAATTGGCACGCTTCTCCAAGAGAACTTCATACGTTATTCTTTGTTTAGCGGTGAAGTTTTGGGGAAATGATTTTAACATGATTTTGCAAGTAACAGACTAAAAGTTGCTGGTAGTATTACATTTTTCTATTTCTTTAGGTTGGTTCCTCTACACAATAGGCCAGAGGGCTAGACTAGCAGGCCTGAAGGATGCTTGGTTTGTTGTAGACAAAGATGTCAGCACTGGAGATGTCTTTGTGGTGAGTTAATTAACACTGGTATTGCAGATGAGTGATGCAAGCATTTTGTTGACTCTTTCTGTACGGAATGTGATTCTAACCTGGGCAGAATTCCTGGCTTTCCTCTTGTGGGGAACAAGATCCAACTAGTGCAGCATCAGCAGATTTGAAACATCTTGTCCAAACTGGCTTTTCTTGGGTAGAAAATAGTTTTGAATTTTTGCATAGAACTTTTTCAAACAAAGAGCAAACACTGAAAAGAGTAAGCCACTCTACTGAGCTCTCATCTTCTGCTCAAAACCATGAAGTTTTTATGGTGTTTATTATGACACAGTATATAAAATGTGCATTATCTTCGTTTACTGTGTATTGCTACTTTCTAGTAAAAGAAGTAGTAGCCAGTAATAAAGTTTTATCATGTTGAAAGCTGAGGCAGAATACATTTAATACTGCAAATAATTGGTGCGTTAATGACTAATCACATGAGGTGACTGGGAGTTGTGCAGCTTGCTGGCATTGTTAATGTTTCTTGCTGTTCATGCAGCTGTTACTCTTATTTGATCCTGATGTGTTATAATGAGGTGTTCTGCTACTTGTTGATGTGCCCGGGGGGGTGGGGGAATTGTAATCACATGAGAGTTCAGAAGAAACAGGACCACTATGAAATTTTCCTTTGCCTTACAGTAAGATACTGTGTTTGCAATACCTTTGCTGGGGAGATGTTGAGTTGAGAAATTGGAGAAAAGGGAGGTAGCATCTTGTTGGGGAGGGCAGTAGGTATCTGAATTCAGCCTGAAGAAGATGGAAATAGGATTGGAGGAAAAAATACACGAAGTGACATGACTCTGAGGTGTAGAAAGCTGACAATAATTCAGGCTTGCTTTAGCCTATTTTTTTCACTAAAGACTTCTAGCTGGATGCTGATCAAGTGTTAATAAATGCTTGCTTTCTTACTCACTTTACCTTCATTTTGATATGGCTTGATGATGCTTTTATTTTTCACGCTTTACAAGTTACATGCTTTTTGGCAAAAACATTAGCATTAAATAAATGTTGTATTTTAAGGCGCCATCAACAAATCACCCTGCTCTGTACAGAGACCTACTGCGGACAAACCGAGTGCACTGGATAGCAGAGGAACCTCCTGCAGAGCTCGTTAGAGATAAAATGATGGAGTGTCATTTCAGGTTTCAGCACCAGATGGCACTGGGTAATCAAATCTTGTTTTGGCTTTCGTTTTACTCAGCTTGGGAAACTGTAGTAGTGTGTTCGGTGTAGTTTTGCAGAAATAGTTGAAATGTTTTGGCTTGCCTTTCTGTTTCTGTAGTGTCTTTATAAAACAGTTGTGTGTAGTATCTTGGCTTAACATCTGTTTAAGCTAATGATAAAGGTTTTTCTTTTTAATGTGAACATAAGGATTAACTGGCAGTTGTTTGGCTGTTTTCTGCTCTAGTGGCTTGTGTGCTGACTCTAAACCAAGATGGGAGTGTGTGGGTGACACTGGTGAAGCCAGCAAGAGCTATCACACCTGGACAGGTAAATTATTAGAAGTGATTTTTCTTTTATTTTTTTTATATTTTGACTTATCTGGCTAATAAAACAGTAGTGTTTTTATTAGCTAGCTTCATTTCTGACTATTCGTCAACTATTTCGAAGGATACTTATTCTAGTTTTAAATGGTCTGTTGTTACCCATATAGTCTGAGAAACTGGCTTATGAGTTTTAGAAATACTTGAAAACATTCCTGTTAGTCAGTTGTATATGCAGGAATGGAATCTGTTGCTGTCTTTGAGAAACAGATTAAAAAAAGGCATTAGTTTGGTAATTGTCTGCTTAATATGGTTTTAATGTTCAAATTTGTTTAGTGAGTGTCTGCGTCCAGCGGATTTCATTGTCCCAGAGCAGTACTGAGAAGAGATAATTGTGTGCTGATGCCTTTTAAGACCGTTAGTATAAAGAGATTCCATCACATTGTAAATCAGTGGTTCTCAAACATTTTCTGCGTGCCCCCTCCCAGCATACATTCTACTCTCCCTTCCCAAAACTTGTGGGACACACAGGAGGGAAATGGTCTGAGAACTGTTTGTAATAGAGAGAGGGATACACTTAAGAGAAGTGAGCGGAGCTGATGATAGGCATGAGAAACCCCTGGCTGCCAGGAGCTGCTGAGCCTGTAACTAGGTAACTGTTACAGGTAACTTGAGCCTGTAACTCAAGGTAATGAGACAAGGCCAGGAGGTCTGTCCTCCTCTCCTGCAAGAACCCCAGTTGCTTCCTTTCACATGGTCTGCTCCAGTAGTTCTCTGTCCCCTTCCTATTTTCAGAAGTGCCTGGGCACAGTTGTCTGGGGAAGGCCCAGTGAAGATTTAGGTGATGTTATATATGTTGTCACACTTGAGGAAAAGAAGTTTTCCAGCACAATCCATTCCACCTCAGTAGCCTAAGTTTTGAGATAATCTTACAGAAACTCATGTTGCAATTTCCACTAACATGTTTATATTTATACTTGTGAGCCAACAAACCTTTAGTTGTTTTGGGTTTTGTTTTGGTTTTTTTGTTGGTTTGTTGGGGTTTTTCTTAAGACTTAGAACAAATATAAATGAATACACTCCCTGTCCAGCAGCTCTTGCACAGACTGCAATTGCTCACCTTGCTGTTAGCAGCTGCTGAAGACTCTCCCTGTGTTCATCTCCTAGTTTGCCGTGTTCTACAAGGGTGATGAGTGCTTGGGCAGTGGGAAGATCCTAAGGATGGGCCCGTCGGTGTATACCATGCAACAGGGCAAAAACCGAGAGGAAGGTCCAAAGAAGGAAGAGATTGACAAGATAGAACCAGCAACGTAACACATGGGTTTGTTTGTTGAAGGACTTCAGAGAATTTGCTGCCTGAGAATAATAAAAACAATAATAAATGTATTTTTTTTGTTGATCTCTGTGTTCTAAAGGTCAGTGACCATCAGGTCCCAGCTCCTGACCGTTAGCACTGAACAGGTTCAAAACTAAAGCCAGTTCAGTACAATTTTACCGGACTGGGTGGTGATATTTATGTTAATACCTATCGAGGGATGTCTTAAAGTTGTTCTGTAATAGTAGTTACACCTACAAAACATTTAATATAAAAATGTCAAATCATAAATCTATCTTTTATGTGTAAGTGAAGTGCTTCTTGCATTTTCTTACTTGAAGATACCTGTCGCCCTAGGTAAAGTACATACATTTTTTTTCACAGTAAATGGATGTTTGTGCTTTGAACTCTGGAAAAGGAATGAATGATACTCAAGTTCATCATTTTGAATGAACTCCAAGCAACAGATATTTATTTTTCATTTTATATAGTTTTATAAGAAATGCTTTAGATTCTTAAGCTGTATTAAGTAGTGCTTTTAGATGTTTACATAATTCAGAATTACAAATCTAGAGGTTTAAAAAACAGTCTTGATTGTTAATTTTATTTTTTTTTCCACACATCTGACTAATTTTTTGTTAACTGCTGAGGGCAGAGGCTGTTTGATTTGTCTTCTGGAAAAAGGAATGCATCGTTGTGCTTCTGAAAAGTGCAAGTTCATATGCATTTTCTTATTATGTAGCTGACTTAGTATAGACCTGATAATAATTAGATCTTGCCATGTGTCAGAATGGGGTGGTATTAGGAAGAGCTGAAAAGCCCTGTCCAAATGATCTACATTTATAAGGATTGGGTGCATACTGAGGACACCCTAAGCTTATAATACAACTTTATTACAGCAAGTGAACAAAAATGAATTCCTGTCTTTCAACACAGCAGCAGAAGGCAACTGTCCCTACAGTGCAGCTGTACAGGAGCAGGATTGGCCAGATGGGTGTAGAATTTTGAGATTTGCATCCAATTTGGACGATAGGAAAACTGTACCATGAATAGATCTTTTCAGCTGATCTGAAGGCTTGGATTACAGGTTCATCCTTTTCTGTGGTCTTAGGATCTTCTAAGAATTCCACTTATTTCTTCTGGAAAGAAAAGTATCAAGTAGTCTGGTTTTTGGTTTTTTTTCAAAGTGTAGAAGTAAAAGGGGGGGAAAAATACTCTCGGGTGTGTACCTGCTAGTTTGGCAAAGTTAAACGCAGTTCAGCGAGTCCTATGGAAATAAAATAGACTTAAAATCTGAAGTATTTATTTGACATTAAGTCTGTCTGAGAGGGGTGGCAAAAGCTATCCTTCTTCACTGGTGCTAAAATCAATTCAACATAAAATTCTGTCTTCAGAGCATCTGTCCATGAGCAGGTTAACTGTGAAAACTATTCATGCTTCTTGTCAACTCCTGATTTGTATTAGGTTTGTTGTGTTGTGGGTCCTGGTCATGACTTTTATGTGGTTTTCCTAATATTTTCCTTAATTTTGCCAAAACTTTTGTCTTTGCAAAACGTGGAATTAATTATTAAGGAGTTAATGCTCCACGTTGACCTCATTTGAGTTTTCCAGTAAATGTCCCAATTAAAATCTTCACAAATGCTTTGTGTTATACTGATGTGGTTTGTATTACATCATCTCACAGCACTCTCAGGTCGTTGTTTGATACTGTACTGGTAAGTGGTAGGTTGAACTGTGAGGACATCAAAAAGGACAGAGCCATTTCTGGGTCTTCAAAATTTGCTTCCTTTTAAAATTCACAGAATTGCAGAGGTTGGAAAGGACCTCTGGAGATCATCTAGTATGATTACACTGCTCAAAGCAGGGATAGCTGGAGCAGGTTGCTCGGGGATGTGGTGTCAGACTTTGAATATCTTCAAGAAGGGAGACTCCCCACCCTGCGTTGAGAAGATCCCTCTGAGCCTTCTCAAGGCTGAACAGCCCCACCTCTCTCAGCTTCTCCTTGCACGAGAGATGCAAGCATGAGACTTCTTCCCATTGTCTTTCGTCCTGATCACATGGGCTGTAGCAGACACCCACAGCAATGTCATCCACATAGGTCACCCCTCAAATCCAAACTCGTGTATACTCACATGGCTCATGGTCCAGCCCTGGGCAGGACTCCATGCTGTCCTGCTGCTTCCTCAGATGCAGGATGACTCCCCTACCTCCCCATCCTGGCCTTCCTGGAGAGCCTGTACCCATGTATGGCAGCACGTCGGCTGTGTGAACTGTCCCACCATGTCCTTGTGATCCCAATGACATCAAACCCTGCAACTGCTCAAAAGACTTCTACTTTCTCTTGCGTGTTGGCACAGTGCGTATGGGCACTTCAGAGGGGTGTCTAGGCAGGACCCTCCTGCCTCTGTCCTTGTTTTCAAGGTCTCCTGCCTGGATTGCCTTGCTGCCTTAGCTTGCCAACCCAGTACCCCACGGGGTTTCCCCATGCTATTGTGGCTCCAAGTGTTGGTGAGCAGCAAACCTCCCTAGGCACCAGGTCAGTTCAACAGTTGGAGCTTCTGTCCCCTGTGGCAGAGCATGCCTCACTGCTGTCACTCTGCCTGTCCCTTCTGTGCCGTGGAAGGCTCTCAAGGCTGCAGGCTTTCAGGGAACATCCAATTAATCCCTCCCTGGTCACCTCTGACATGGGCCATGCTGCTGGTAACACAGACCCTCCAGCAGTGCCTACATCCTGCAGGCAAGGGGCCCAACTCTGCTGGGCCTGGGGAGCTGCACCTTCCCTCAGAAGCTTGGTCTGAGTTGAAGTTCCTGTTAACATTCCCTCGTTCTTCAAAAAGAATGAGAGTTACTGTAAATCCCTGAAGTTGCTGAGTAGATACTGTTGTGGTTGCTACCACCTGGAAATGAAAGTCAGATCTTCAGACTTGGTAAATGACTGCAGAACCAGTGATACTACAGCTGGTAATTCTGTTTAGGCTTAAGGCTCTGACACTAGTAGTTTCCAGCTATCTACATTTCTCTTGTATAATTAATCCTTAGTTCCTTTTTACTTTCATGTTTCTACCAGGCACTATTTCCTTGCCTATGTGCATCCAAGGATTTAAATGCATACATTCTTCTGGCTCTAAAACTCCAAAGTTTAGCTATTGCATAGCCACCTGTGACTTTATTGAAGTGTCCACAAAGGAAGTTCTCAAGGCTGCCTAAAAAGGTTTGTGTCTGGACCTGCTCAAGTGCACTGAAATCACATGAGCTTGGGGACACTGAGGTACCGAGCTCTACTTAGAGCTCAGGTTGAAGGAACCCTGATCCATACAACTGGTTCCCATTCTCCTGGTTTTAAACTCGCTTGCTTTTAGACAGTCTTTTGAACCTGGTCTGAAAAAGTTTTCTAGGCAAAAACCTAATTGATAAATGTGAATGAACTTTGCAAATACTTTCAGAACAATAAAAAAAAATCCCACAATAATTTTGAAAAATTTGCAATTATTTCTTTTTTAAAGAAAAAATGTTCATCCTGCCCTATAGGCTGAGTAGTTACTTGTGGTTTTCTGGGTGTAAGCATTACTTCAGTGGTGGGTGAAGTTGCTGGTTGGTTTGAGCTCCACTTTACTGCCTGGGTAAAGTGCTGCTGGCTATGAGCACAGTGAGAAAGGACCTAACTCCAGGGGTGGATCATTCAAGCAGGGTGATGTACTTTCCTGGGGCCTGAATGCTTTCCCTTAAGCTTTGAAGAGAAGGTTACTTTTTTCATCCTCTCTCAGCTTTTTAATTTTTTTTTTCTTTTTTATGTCTACCAGGTAAGTTTGCTATCTATAAATCCCATTCTGAGGACAGATTCTCCCAGTGCATTATCCCTGGGAAGGCTTTGCTCCTAGATTACTTGTACGATGCTGGGCGTATCCTTAGCCCTCAGGACTCAGGGTGCTCACTTGGATAAGGCAAGGTTGGTGCAGAAGTTTTAAGTGCTTTTAACATTGTTACAGTGAATTTAGGAGTTCTGGCAATGAGACTCGAAGTTTTCTGAGAACTGCTCTGCCAGTGCCTCAAAGAAGAAAAGTTTAGCCAATGCTGCTTGTAGTGTAGCTGTCATGGGGCACAATGAGCATCTGCTACAGCTTCTGTAGGGTGGGGGCTTCTTAGCAAATACTCCATTTCCCTCTTTTCCTTTAAGCATCCTTAAAACTGGATACAGCAGCAACGCAGGCTGGCTAATGCAGAAAATTCATAAGCTAACATGTTGCTCTTTGGTGGAAACCTCTCTAGCAATGGTCTCAATTCACTTTTGAGGCTCAGGAACTTTGATTTTATCATCAGAGCTGAACCTCAGGGTTCTACTGAAGAAACATCTTCTGAGGAAGAGGTAGGTATGAACAGTGTTTGGTTAGTAAAGACTCACTGTCTGAGAAGGACGAAGGCTTTTTCTTGGCTTCAGTGCAGCTCAGCCTCTTCCCATGGTGAAGAGCAAAGACCTTTGACATAATAAAGCAATTGCAGCTATTGCTCCCAGTGAATCTCACCATACCACTGGGAGTTAGGAATTGGTAGGCACTTGTGAAATTCAAATTGCAAAGAGCTTTTTGCATGGGATGTTTTACAACAGGTTGCACATGTCTAGCAACATGAAGCTTGCACGTTTAAAACAGCATTTCCTAATAGCTTTGTACTCTTCAGAGTAGGTGGTATGTTTCTCTTTCCATTCCATGTGTTCCTCCTGGGTAAGGGTCCCAACTGCTGAGCTCCTGCATGAAATCCTTGGCCTTCTTGTACATAGGATATCTGGCAAGGGGAATTTTATTTTGTCCTGCACAAGAACATAGCTTCTCAGTGGAGGCTGGCAGAGCAGCCTATAGACTACATACATTTTTATGCGAGATGAGCAGCACCATCACCGTTTCTGACTGTGTTGTAACGAGGACGGTGGTTTCAGAAACACCAGCACCAGCTGGCCGGTGTGTGGTAGCACTGTGTTGAGAAGCAATGCCTGAATCCCACATTCCAGCCTGCCCCAAGGCTTGCAGGCCGGCCCTGACCATCACAAAAGGGTTGTGGAAGCCATAGTGGTACAGCTGTAACAGCCTGGAACCAGGGAAGGAAAAGAGCAAGGGGAGAGTGGAGGTAGGTATGTGGGGTCGGGCATCCACACTCCCCACGAGGGACCACCACTGACACCGTCTCTCACACAGACTTTGTCAAGGCTGGAACTTGGCCAAGATTTGGCTTGAACTGAGAAAGAGCAGGGTGACTGGCAGGTGATTTTTTTTCTTTTTTTTTTTTTCTCTGATGCAGAAGATTAGCATCAACATGCTTTTTAAAATTCATTGGCTTTTCACCTTTTTGTCATTTTTCTGCCACTGTGGGCAACAAATTGCAAGCAGATTTCACTTTCAAGTTGTCACTAAGATTTACAGGTCTTGAAATATTTGGTTTCAATGACTCAAGTGAATAACTATTTTAAAAGAAAAAGGACTTTTCCCTTCTAGAGTAGAGAACCTAGAGAGCGTGATAACAAGATTTGGATCATGTAACTGAAAAACCACAACCTGTGTCAGCTAAAGGCTGGGACTGAACTGAAATCTCTGTTGTACCCTGTAAATATGTTTGAAACTTGCACTGCTGAGTGTATAATGGCTGAAAAATTGCACTCCAAGTGCAATCTTATTCCAAAAGTGTTTGTGTAAAACTTGGGTTTGTTGCTTGCCTGGTTTTTTTCCTACTTGTCAGTGTCCATGCCTGGTCTGGCCCTGCAGAGCTGGAGGGCAGGGCTGTCCCCCATGCAAGGAGAGCAGGGTTCTCTGGTTCTCTTTGCACCTGGATATCTTCTTTGGAGAGGTGGGACGTCAAGCAGGCCTTGCGAAGGACTCCAGTCACACTGTGGCAGCTCAGTATTTATGGTCCATCAGTAAAAGCATTGGCTCAGTGTTTGCAGCGGCTTGTGGGACTGTGAGAAGATTTCATCCTCCTGCTTCAAAATTCAGCATCCATGTGCTTTCTCTCTGTGGCTGCAAACAATGGGGAATAAAGCTGAGATGTTGTTTCTATGAAGCCTTCCCCCCCCACCCCCACCGCTTTTTAGAATATCTTTCCAGCATAATTATAAGCAAAAATAATTTATTTTTTTTGTTATTGCAACATTTACATTTGTACATATGGATATTGTATGGATAGTGCCATTCAGCCCCTGTGGACACAGCTTAGCCCTGCTCAGCACCTGGAAGATGGCTGAGTGAAACGGTCTGTGCTGACTCACCCTACAGGTAATGGGATGGAGCCAGAGTGAAGATTCACAGTGCAGCCCCCACTGCCTGAATTTCAGGATCATGCTGCTTCAGAGTTACGGATACAACTTCCCCTTCCACCTTTATTCCCAAACCAGAAATTTCAAATCTCTCTTTGCCCCCAAAAACCCGTTCAGCTTGGACACATCAGGACAGGATGGTCTGCTGAGGGCCTCTGCTGTCCTTTGTTTACATGGGAAAATGTTGGGTTCCAAAGCCATGGGCAGCAGAATGAGCTGCAGAGGGATCTCTGTGCCACCAAACAGCCTCTGAGTCAAGCCATGGAAGCATGCAGCACCATCTGCTCTGCATCAATGCCTTCTTCAAGCTGGGTCTCCTTCAAAAGATGAAGCAAATAATATGGAGGGTGCATAACAAAGTGACTTTCCTGGTTGTTCTCCATAAGCATGTGATTTCCCTTATTAGACACATTTATAGTATTATCTAAAAAAAAAGGCTGAGATTTCACCACAGTTCTAAGCCAGTCTCGGTGAGAAGTGCCACCAGAGATGAAGCTCTTTCATCTCCTGCCCACTAGTCCTGATACTAATGTGTATTTCTTCAACTTCTCCAGAGGTCTGGTGAACTGGAAGCCAAGAAGAAGCTTCTGAAGGCAGGTGGCTGTTCATGTGAAGGGGGCAAACATGAAAAGCTGTTGTGAAGTGAGACTATGGTGGAAAACAGTGTGTGTGTGTGGGCTGTGGAGGTTGGAGCCAACTGACCTGAAGGATGAGCATGGATCAGAGAGTGACTGAAACTGCAGATTTCTCTGAATACCTTAGATACTGGTTCTTTAAACAAATTCAGATTTTTTACTTTCTCCAAGCAATGAAAGACCAACAGCCCTGGATACTACCAAGGCCAAAAAAAACCCCAAACTCAAACAGGTAAGCAAACAAAAAAGACGTGTTTTCCATGCAAGAAACAAGGAAAAAATGGATGAGGGAACAGGTACTGTCGTTCTGGCCTGGAAAACATGGGTGTTACGAGCATCGTGGCAGCATGCACGGTTGGGAGACAATGGTGACAGTAGGCGAAGAGGGTGTCCCACTGATGAGGAGCTTACTTGCAACCGTGCAGAGATTATGATTAGCATTTTAAAATGCTTCCTCTGCATGTATATGTGTTTACATGCTTTCATGACCTACACACAATGGCATTATCCATCATAAATGCGATAACCACCCCAAGGTGGCACGCTTGGATGGTGCAGCAGAGAGACCTGCCATTCCCAGCTTCAGCACCAGGAGGCACCAGGACATCAGGCACATCCCTCCCAACCGTGCAAGACTCACTGTCAAGAGGTATTGGCTACAGGAAGAGCAATTAACACAACCATAATTGGTAAGGGTTTTTTTTCCTTTTTTTGAGATTTTTGCTGAACTGACACATTGGAAGGACCATCCCTCGGTGGGTTTGCTCAAGGAAGGGATAAAGCTGCCCTGTCATTTCAGCACACTGATGAGATGGCTGAGAAGCAGCAGCTTTTTAGAGCCTAACTGTCTACTGGGGCTGGGCGGCGGTCACACTACCAGTCAGGCCAGTGACAGCCCCAGCAGCTGGACAAACACAGGGTTTTTATTTAGAGTTCAGGTCCTGCCTCCATCCCCTGCACCGTGCTGTGCTGGTCATTTTCTTTCATGGTCACTCTTACACTTCATCTAGCTCTTGAATGAATGGCTGGAGGTAAAAAAGGATAAAATTTTTTTTATTTATTTTTTTTTTTTTAAAACAAGCACCAGATTCTTACACATTTGGGTGTTTGAGGGATTTAAGGTCCTAGAAACAATGAAATACATGGAGACATCTTCCTTAACTAGATCCCACATGGAGAAATAATTTTTTCCCAGAGGACTGCCCTGTGCTGGACTTGGGTACTTCAGTGGCACCATTTTCATTCCGTAGCACCTTCTTTGGGGCATGCTCCCAGGAAAACACCAACCTTGTAATTACAGCACACCAGATCCTGTGGGGAAAAGCAACAGGAAACCTACTTCCAGCAAGAAGTTTCGTCGAAAAAAAGTGACCCAACTGCTCTGTCCTAGATTTCTCCAGTAGGGCTGTGGAGACTTATGATGGAAATTCCTCTGGTGGTTTGTGTTCCTGAAGGGCTCTTGGGTTTGTGTCTCTGGGGTTGCAATGAGCTGGACATACTCTGCAAGCAGTGGCAGGTCTTTCCCAGAAGATTTGGCTAATCCTGCCAAACTTCAAGTTGGCCTCCTGGAGAAATGGTGAATTCTTAATTTTCTTCTTTTGTTCTGAGAAAACTCCTAGGTAGGAAAGAGGAGACTCGGAGATATGTACCATCGACTTGATGGGAGCCAGCTCTTTCATCCCTCTGTGTACCTAGTTATCTTCTGATTTTAATGACATTTGGTCAGAACAGACATGAGCGATCCACCCATGTCCTGCGGGGCAGGGAAGATGCCCCATGTGCTCCTTTCCACTGTGGCACGTGCTGTAGAGAGTCCCTCTCTCTGTCTCCCAGTCTGCTGCTTTCTCTAGGGCTGATGAACACCAGCACAGCAGGAAAACCCTGGCCTGTGCCCACTGCTCACTGCAACACAGAAGGAGAGACTGAGGAGTTAGAACCAGCAGTGTAAAATTTTCTCTCTTATTTGAAGGACTTCAGGGAAATTTGCATTTAAAAAAAAGCACAGATCTCTTTGGCAATCTGAACATCTCAAAGGCTGCATCCACAACCTTGCTGCACCTCCTGATTGCTGGCAAAGCAAACTCAGGCAGTCTGGTATGGCTTCATTATGCTTTCTATAAATATATAAACATCAAAGAAGCATGGATTACAAACATAAAAATGACTGGTATACAAAAATGAGTTACCTAGATATGAGGCATCTGGTGGATTTAATATCAGTGATGGATTGAAGTAGTTTTTATTTTAATCCAGTTATTTAATGTGGGGGTTTCTACTGTTCACACATTTTTATCTATTGGTCCTCTCTGGGAGTATGTGAAGGACTCTGCAGGTTGTGTCACACCAACCAGCTCCATGGCAGAGAACCTCTGTTAGCACATTTGCTATCTGGAATAAAACTGTGTGATCTATTTATTACCAGTTTGAAAGGTTTCAGGCATAGCTTTTAAACTGAAGTTCACTTTATGTACTATTAGTACTTACTGTCATAATACTTACAGAAATGAATGACAATTGCCTACATTGGATTTAAATAGTAAATAAGGTGGTTTATGGCATAAGACATTTACACTGAGCTAGTTTTGCACCTAGCTTTTAGAGTGAAGGAGATAGCACATGAAAAAATCTCTGTGAACTGATTAGTAGCCATGTGTTCAACCTTATTGAAGCCACATGGCCACTCCGTGGAGCAGAGACTGTCCTCGTGCGTCTCCCCCGCAATGCCATACAACAGCAGTGCTTGAATTACAGAGAATGCTGGAGAATTCCCTACTGAGAGAAGGTTTGACACTGATGGCTTTTAAGGTGGCTCCTTGCAAGTTACCTCCTTTCTGAATCCAGAGGCTGAGCGTCACTTGATGGATCAGAAGGGTCTCCAAATGTAAATGCTCTCCAAGCTCATCAGATTGATCCTGGGAATCAGAGCAGGCGACTCTGCTGGTGTGCTGCTTGCCAGGACTATCTAATCCCTTAATTGCAACAGGCGTCAGCTGTAACTCATCCCTGTAGCTAATGCTGAGCACCTGCCATGAAAACACAGCCCAGCAGAGGCAAAGCTCCTTTCCAGTGTGAGAGACGCAGGTTTAACAGGAACAGAGCTTGCAGCAGATCTCAAGGGATGCATGGCATGTGTCTGCATCGCTCAGTGATTCAAGCTAAATGCTCTGTGAGAAAGGGGAGTGCTCTGCTGTTGGTCTGCTCCAGTGAGAGGAACCATCAGCAACAGAAACCTCTTTGGGACAACCTCAGTTGTGATGGCACTGGCTCTGCTGCAGGTCATGTGTGGGGCAGATGGCTACTTGGGAAGCCGGGATGTCACTTGAGTGAGCAAGAAAGAAAATATGCCGGCTGCTTTTGTTTTGTGCTCGGTGTAACCTAGATGAGATCAGCCAGGAATGTTTTTCCTTGGACAACCGGTGGTGAGGTACCATGTGTTGGGCGAGCTTTGGTGGTGTGGCAGCTCGGTCCCTCCTGACTGCTGCTTGCTTCCATTAGTGTGACTATTTCATACCAGTAAGCAAAAGCTAACTCTAACCCCTCACCCTAAGCCAGCAGGGCTTTTCCCTGACCCTTTCTATTCCTGAAACCTGTTCCCTGTGCAGCTGGAAGTGAAGGAGTTAACCAGTCTGAGCTTTCTTATTTGTTTTTATCCAGAAAACTGAAACATCTCATAAAATGTACTGTTTTTTCTCAAAGTCAACACCTGATTTACTGCTTCACCTGCAAGACTGTTTACCTCACTGGCTTCTAACTGCAGCTGCTGCTGTTTTGTACTGGATTCAGCAGAATGTTCCTAACCTGAAGGGACCGCGTGGAATGGATCCAGGTGAAAGGGATACATATTTCCTTTAAAACCAGCTATTCTTTCCCCTCTTAAAAACATGGTGACCTTTTGGGAGCTGCTTTTATAACTAATGAAATTACCGCTGTAGGTTCTTTTTTTTTTCAAAATAAACCCAAACCTCTGATGAGCAGGGTCTAGAAACGCAGCTGCTTTGTTTGAAGAACACTCTTTATACCTTCAGGGTGCTCGCTCCAGCACAGCTATTTTATTATGGGTGGCTTGCTGTTTGCCATAAACGCATTGGAGTTTTTTCATTATGAGTAATCGTGTCATTGCGGAACCGAACTGTTTGCCTTTCCACTGTAAATCCTCCAGTCAGCTTTGGTGAGCGCTCGCAAGCACTGGGAGATTTGCTGCTGCTGGGTGATTTTCCAGCAATACCCAGCAGCTGGGTGCCAAAGGTGTGTGCTGTGGAGGCTCCCTTGGGCTTGCTGTCCCTGCAGGAGCCTGGCTAGGATGTGCATCTCTCGCTGATGCTCTGCCTGGCTGAGGCTGATCCGGTGCATCGCACATGGAGCTTGTCTCACTGCTGTTTTTCTCACCTTTTTACTCCTGCCACAGCTGTGAGGTGCTGGGGAGCTTTGGGGGGAGGGGTATGTGGCTGCAGGGGCAAGTGCCAGCATGAGCTGCCCCTGATGATGCTTTCCTAAGATCTTCCCTTGCCCCACCAGTCACATCCATCACTTGCCCATGCAGAGGGAACAGCCGCTGGGCAGCATCTGCTTGCGAGGATTTGAGTGGAGAGCTGTTCCTTCCTCTGCTTCTCAACCAGCAGAGCTGGTGCTGGAATCAGTTGTACTTTACAAATACATTCCCGGCATTTAAAAACATCATACACAAGGATCCGCCACTTCAGTTGCCCTGTTTATAAATGCACAGGGCTTCACATGCTCATTATTTCCCTGCGCATTTGAATATCTAGCAGGAGCATGACTCAACCCTACATTTTTCATTTGGAAAGAGTGATACAGGCTCAACCCATGACAAAGATCATTCAAGATGGACTTCTGCAGAGCTGCCATTAAATGGTCAAAATCAAAAGGTTTTCCTACACGTTAGCCCAAAGGGGTTGGTGATTTTGCAAGCTGCTGTATTTGAAGGGGGGGGCGGAACCCAACCAGTAAGAAACTAATGCTGAAAACCACCCACATAGATGCACTGCAACCATTTTAAAGAAAGAGAGCAGCAGCACCTGGAAAGCTGGAACTATAAGTTAATTTCCATTTCATGAGTGGATCTGATGTAAAGTGAAGGCTTTGTGAAGATCAGGATGGGCTCCAGAAGCCTTAGGCTGTGCTGGGCAGGGGGCAGTCCTATGCTTTGGCCAAGGATGGCCCTGGGACACATGGTAGCTGTCAGAAGCAGAGTCCTATCAGTAAGTGGTGTCTTGGCCCCGCTCCACCTCTGTGGTGCCTCCTGATCCAGCACAGAGGTTGGGGTCCCACAGCAGCCTCAGCTGCCTTCATGAAGCGCCAGTTCAGAGATGTTAGTCTGGGCCTCCCTTCAAATAAAGAAAATATACTCAGGGCATGTAGTATTTGAGTTTGAAGGAGTGGATCCCTATTCACAGTTGTCTTTGAGCAGCAGGACAGCAGCAGCAGATACCTGACCAAGATAGAGGGGAGTACCAGCCCAGCACAGAGTTCCAGGCGGCTCCTGGGGGCACTTTTAAGTATTTAGAAGACAGTAATGAATTTACACAATCTCTTTGTGACACACACGTCAGATTAAGCTCATTTTCTTCAATACAGCACCTGGCATAGTAGATAAAGGAGCAGCAGCAGATGGACACATCTTCAGTAAATGGTTTGATACTGTCCCATGCTATGTGGTCCTATGCAAACCACAGACAGTGCGAGCTGATGTTCATCGATACAGGGTAAGTGCAAAACTTGCCTGGCAAGAAGGGAAGTTGTACAAAAGCCCTCTTGGGCTTAGTTTTATTTGGTATTTTCATTCATGGTTCAAACACTGACATAAAAAGTAGCTTGTAAAGGCTGCAGATGCTGCCAAAGGACTCCAGGCATCCTCAGGGACAGGAATAAAATGAGTATGAGAAACTGGAGAATGGATCCAAAAATCAAGAGACTAAAATGGAAAATTAGTTCGGTGCAAATTGCTACTTATAGGGAGGAAAAGTGAGATACACAATATAGATAAAGGCAAGGAGAAGCTCTGCAGAAGAGGCTGTGAGCTTGGCGTGGATGATGGTAACATCTCACCAGGGACCTTTCTGCTGGGGATCTTTCTGCAATCCATTAAGACCTCAGCAGGAACATCGTCTGCAGCTGGGCAAGCTGTGCATCTAAGCCTGGCATAAGGATATGGACAGAGGAACACATCATCATAGGAAGTGCTACTACAGGCTACTGACAGATGTACTGGAATTGTCATTCAGGGTTTTTAAGACTGTGCTAGACAAATCCCCAACCGTATTTGCTCCTGAGTTGTTGGAGTGGCTGGGCTGTTGTGAACTCTTACGTTATTGCAGCCTTACCGTGCCACGATGCTGCCACTGGTCCATCTCTGCTGGAGACTTTTTTCTTACAATTTTCTTAGGCCGAATGTCATTGTAAAGATTATGACCAGAAAAGGGAATGAAATGGAAATTTAGTGTTTTCATTATCTCTTCTTTTTTCGGTTGTTTATGGCCTACCACTTCCATTTTGTGGGCTGCTCTGTTCTCTCTCTCTGCAATCTCCAGAAAGGCTACATTAGACCTGGTCATGGGTTGAAGAAAGGCAAGAAGGACAGCAGTGTTTCTGCACAAGGAATGACTACAGAGATCCAAGCTGTTCAGGTGAAAATAGACAACCGAAATGCTGTAGGATGAAGCCTGTCTTCTTTGACCTGGAGAAGGTGACGGTTAAACGATTGCTCACTGCCTCTCGTGGTGCAGGCAGCACAGGTGCCCATTGCAGGGGACAGGAATGAAGCTGAAGCTTTTTCTTGCTACTTGTGACTGAATCAGGCAAGCTACCAGGTACTAGAAGTTTATGTGGGTCCAAAAGACAACAGGACACGTTATGGGAGGAAAAAATGGGCTGCTGGAGACAAGCACAACCTCTCCTGCTGAGGAGCCCTGAGCAGTAGTGTGCTGGGGGGCTGTGGGCCCTGCTGGGGCCACCTTGCTGTGTAATGTGTGGCTGATAATCCTCTTTTCCTTAACATCTGCTGCTGGCCATTACTGGAGACAGGATCATGGGCTGGTCTGTCCCATAACTACCCTGCTTATGTGAAAGCCTGAGGCTTATTTTCTGCTTTTCCACAGTAAAGTGATGAACACTTGAGAACAAACTCAAGTATTAGTGTTCCACCAAAAAATGCACTTGTACAATAAAAAGTTTCCCTTTGGGATAATTGCTTGGGTTTTTTTAATGGCAAGTTTTGGTAGAGCTGTTTGCAAACTGAAGATCTCGTCTTTGATTTCACCCCTAAATCATGACAGTATCCAGAGTCTCTCCCCACGGCCTCACATCCTCCCAGTTTATTGCCTAGTGCTTAGAAACATTTGTGGAAAAGCTGGCCAGATGATACTGGGAAATACTTTTATTTCCAGAAAGCTGGCAGAGACTTGCAAGTCACTTCAGTGCCTAGTGAACGAAGACTTGCAAAACAGCCTGATATGTACAGAGCAAGCAAGACCTCAGCTTGGCCTCGGTGCGCTGCCTCACCTCTTCTCCAATCTCCTTTACCAAACCCAGTGCTTTGCTGGCAGTCTGCTGTGCTGCAGGTTATCAGAGGCTGTTTTTCTTCCACAGACTGTTTCCCAGGTGTGAGAAATCCCATGGGTCTGGACTGAAACACAGTGCATGTGGTGCCACCCTGAGATCCCACCGGAGCTGGAAGCATCCTGCAGGGAGCAGCACTGGTGGCTGATGCTTTACAGCCACTGCTTCCTCGACAAGAGCGATGGGTTCCTCTATGTCCCCTCTCCTACTACTTTCTAAACCCCCAGAAATACCATTTGGACCCTCAGCATTTGTACTGCACTTTAATAAACCACCAGAGGAAGAATGCAAGTTCAAAAAAAATTTCTTAATTTATTGTAAATTCTCCTTTCATCTGTGCTGCAATTCCAGTGTTCTGCACATTAATAAATATACATTTGTTAAAAAAAAAACCCAACAACAAAACAAACTTCCAGTGTCTAATCTGCCATAAAGCTTTTAAAAAGTCATAAAAATAGGTTTTAATTTTTTTGTCATTAACACAACTGACCCTCATTTACTGCAACAATTCTGATCAAAATAAAAACTACCTACATCTCACTGGGACAAAATATACATACACAGATGTGAAAGCAACTAGCATGGGTTATACACAGTGCCTGAGCACACGGCCAAGTGCCAGACTCTTAAAACATTCAAAACTTTGTTTTCAGTCAGAAAATGTCACACAGTATGTTGCATATTTTTTAAGGGAACAGCATCTTTCCTCCTTCTCCCCTCCCAAAGGCCTCCTCAAGACATTTGAAAATGCATAGGAATATAATGAAACCAAGATTACAGTATATACGATTTCACTTTTTCCTCAACTCCTGCATTTTATTTAGCCTGATTTTCTGTTTTTTCCCTTTCACACACACACACAGTTACACAAACAAAAGCAAATGTTTTCTCCAAAGGGCTGCTACAGTGAGCAAGGAGCTCCTGAAAGCCTTGGTGGCAGAGAGAAGATCACGGCCACACCATTGCCACCCTCTGGGTTGCATGTTCCCACTACGGGGAGCTGCCAGTGGAGCTCTGCCCCACGCTGTCAAATGCAAGCTTTTTCACATCTTATTTTTCCTTTTCTTGTAAACACTGCAGGAAGGTGAAGACGGCAGACAGGCCAAGCTTGACTTTCCTATACTTGTGAAACCAGCATATTTTGTGAGAAACACGAAACCTTAAGCCTTCTGTGTCCTTTTTGAACCACTAAGAAGGCCAGGGCTTTGTCAAAGAGCTGGGCAGTGAAACCTGGATATCCTTAAAGACTCGTATTTCTGCCTTGATTAGCGATGTGCTGACTCCAGTGGGAAAGAAATTAACAGTAAAATAAAACACTGCGCCTGAGGCAGAACTTGCCCCCCGGGAAGAGGACCCTCTTCTTGGGAGAGCAGAGCACTGGTTTGTCATAGAGCCAGACCAAAGACAAAATCTACCATACAATGACACCACTTGTTTTCTTGTTCCTAGTAAGGGAAATATTGATTTGACTTCTTCCAGAAAAGGACTGTGTTGAAATCTTAGCTGAAGATACGACTTATTTTTAGTTCTGAAGTTCAGCTGCTGAACATTTCAATGCACTTGTGGGAAGAGGTCAAAACACCAAGAAATGAAAAAAACAAAACGTTTTTTTGTGGGTTTTAGAAGAGGTTATGAAAAAAACATACTGTGTCCTTAAAAGTGTTCCAAAATCCATCAACAAAACTTATAAATTACAGTAATGGATTTGGATGTAATCTTTACTGTATTACTTTGAAAACTGCATTGCATCTTAAGGTGGCTTCCATGCAAACTTCAGTTACTTTATCAAATGCCAAATTCAAGTAAAATTGTGCAATGTTTGTATAAAAAATATCAAAACCTCTTTTAATTGATTTCCTATTATCAAATTACGAAGATCAGTATAAATGTAAAATATACAAAGGAACTTTTTCTTTAGCAACACCATACAAAATATATAAAAGTATCTACATTTTTTATATATATATATAAAGGATTTTACTTTTTTTTTTTTTTTTTTCTTTTTAAGAAGTGTCCATAGGGGGGGGGGTAGACATGCTGGCATAAAAACAAAAGGACACTGGTTGGGGTGGTCCGCCCTCGAACCCAG
>WTSP01016478.1:11013-27610 GCA_025331215.1 Actenoides lindsayi | reverse complement strand
CCCTTTAGCTCTTGCTCAGCATTGCTCAGCTCTCCTCTCAGGCTGCTCTTCTCCAGCTGAACAGCCCCAGGGCTCTCAGCCTTTCCTGGGCACAGAGATGTTCCAGCCCCTAACCAACTCTGTAGCCCTCCACCAGACTCTGTCCAGTAGTTCCCTGTCTCTCTTGAACTGGGGAGCCCAGAACTGGACCCAGTACTCCAGAGGTGGCCTCACCAGGGCAGAGTAGAGGGGGAGGAGAACATCCCTCAACGTGCTGGCCACAATCTCCTGAATACACCCCAAACTTGCACTTTCCTGCAGTTGAGTTTGGTTTTCAGAGCAGGACCCCAAAGCACTTCGCTGCATCAGGAGGAGCACAAGCCTTCAAACGCAAAGCACCTTCAGGCATGAGGTTTGAGATCATCACGTGCTCTCGAGCTCACCTCCCTGTCGTGGTATCAGCCCTTCCTTCCACAGCCACTGGTTTCTGCTGCTCGTAGGTCAGCGACACGGTCGAGGTTGTGTCTGCTTTTGCTATCGTCACCTCCTTCGCCTTGGAGGCTTCTTCCCCGCAGTGTGGGCAGTAGCTCATGTCGTTGACCTGGGAGGCACAGTTCTTGTGGAAACGGTGGGAGATGCTGCTCTCCGGCTGACACTCCATGAAAGTGCCCTAAAAAAACCACAGAGGAGAAATTCACACCTCGGTCACTTAGGTGCCTTTACCCCTTCTACACGCTTCATCCGCGGAGCTCTTAAACACTTCCTTCGTCACCACTCTTGTCCCTGGCGCTTCCAGTACAGTAAGCAAGCACTGCCACTTCTTGAGAAGAGAACACCACCAAGGGAACGGGGAAAAAACTCACTTGGTTAGGGACTGCAAAGCAAGTTTTTTTTTTAATCATGTTTGGGAAAGAGAACCAAGAAGTCCCAATTTCCAGCTCTTTCCTCTAACGCTTGAAGTTCTCGCTTCTGCTTCTGGAAGTGCCAGTGTACTGTAAGGACGCCCCCAAAACTGGAAGAGAAAACTTCAGACCTGTGTGCTGAGCCAGCATTACAACTACCCAGGAAAGCTGCGCAGAAACCACTCAAGGACCTACGTGAATAGAATTAAATCAGCTCCTAACCCCAGTGGAACCTAAAGGATGAGACTTCCCTGCTCGGGCCAGCCCTGTCTGCTGTCCAACCCCAGTAACGTGGCTGGCTGCTCATTCAACAAACTTGGGCAACCTTTCTGAAAATTATTTTCCCTTTCCAGCAAAGTCCTTCCAACTGAACTGAAGGTGCCCCAGAACTCAATGCCCCGTGATACCAGCGCTACCTGAAGCTCTCCTGCATTCTTAGTGTCAGACAGCACAGACCAACACTCCCAGGCTCACCTCTGTGGCCTGTGGCGTGTCACTGAAGGGCTGTACGAGCGCGTCAGGCAAGGCTGGTTAAACCCACTCTTGTCCGGAATGCACAGTCCTCCCAAGCAATCTCATTAACTTGATTTCAGTTTTGCCTTTAAGGGGTCTGAGGATTTTATCCTTTAAATGATCTTTGACTCAGCGTGAAAAGCCAGGATGGCTCCATTTGTTACAATCATGCTTGAGAGAACTGTAGCATCTTTCATCGAGTCATCTTGAAGAACACCAGCATCAGACAATTAAGCCTCCTCATCACCCCGTGAGGCCCTCAATTGGGATTTTTCAGCTTTACCAACAGGGAACTAGGATGCTGACGACTCAAAGGACTGGACCGATGCTATTAAAATCCTCAGTGGCAGAGGTGGAAGAAGCAGCAGGAAATCTCAGACACTGTCTTGTTCCAGTGCCATCGCTCAGGTTCCCCACCTAAACCATCATGAGCAGGTGGGGGGACACAGATGTATGCACACAGATTCATTTACAAACCAAGCTAATACAATTTTTGATGTGATTGATCTGTATAGAGAAAGGAGAAAAAAAAAAAGCAAACCAAAAAAAACCCTCGTTGCAAAGAAATTCCCGAGGAAGGATTTCCACTGTGTGGAATCCCAATGAAAACCCTCCAGTAACACCCCTTGGGGTCTCCAGGAAGATAAAGGTGACGATGGCAGCTACCCTCACACACATCCCTGTTGAAAACACCACCTGACATGCTGTGGAACAAGGTGGAGCTGATGTCAGGAAGTCAGTAAACCCCTTTAGGTACCATCTCCACCTTCAGCTCATCCAGCTACTGCGCCAGGTACCCCCTTCCCTAGATTGAGAGCACGGACTTACTGCAGTGCAAAAGTATCCACAGCCAGGGCAACACTGGTGTTTCACCATCCTCCCTCTATGGTCCTCACACAGCACCAAAAGCTGGACTTTGTTAGACGGGCGCATCAGTTCATACTTAACCACACTGTTTGTGCAT
This sequence comes from Actenoides lindsayi, assembly GCA_025331215.1. Classification (NCBI taxonomy): domain Eukaryota; kingdom Metazoa; phylum Chordata; class Aves; order Coraciiformes; family Alcedinidae; genus Actenoides; species Actenoides lindsayi. The sequence continues at coordinate 25,252 of WTSP01016478.1, read as the reverse complement.
CGGCCCAGCTGGAACAGGAGAAATTAAAGGAAATGAAATTACTGGAGACCAAAACACTCTCTGTGCTTGTGCGGAGGAAGAGGTTTGTTGTTTTTGTTTTTTTTTTTTGCACACTGCCTGGATGAGCCCTGGCTTTTTCACAGCCATTCAGATGTGTGCCAGATAGCATTAGCAGTGCAGCAGGAAGCTGTGAAAGCTGCTCGCACAGGAAGAAATGCATCATTTACTAACTAACATGCATGTGGACCCTGAGTTTGTTCATTGCAAGAAGAAAAAAAAAAAAAAAAAAAGGAAAACAAAACCCAAACCAACACAACTCGTATCTGGAAACAGGCAACAGCCAAGCAGTGGCAGGAGGGGCAGTCCCAGGGGCCTGACTCACACAACATGTGCTCTCCTTTGGCCAGGGAGAGAGGGTGGTGGTGACAAAGAGAACAAGACTATACACACTAAATCTTGTTACTGTTCAAAAAGTGTAAGTCACAGGAAGATAAAGGGAAAAATAATTGCTCTTCATTGCCAGTGAAATTATGGTCTGTACTGGTTCCAGCCCTGGCCCCTACCCAGACCACAGGGATGAAGAGCCAGGCTTTCAGGAGAGCTCAGCTAAAGTCACAGTTGGAACATGTTTTCCAAAGGATTTGCCCAACATACAGCTTGGAAAGCTGTCTTTCCATGCACCACCTTGCTCTGCTAAGGGCAGCAGGCTCCATAACTGGGGCTGACTTCTCCCCAGCCAGCACTCCTGGCTTTGCTGCATCAGAAGGATCAGCGCTTCCTTCTGCTGCCCTCACTCCGACACCTTACGCCATCTTCACATCCCAGTTGCCACCTGCTAGCACGACGCGACGCTCTCTGGGTTCCCTAAGTTCCCCTTGATAAGAACCTCGTCTTCCCCAGATGTTTGGCAGAGGACATTTATAAACTAGAAACATAAACGTGAAAAGCTGCTGCACGGAAACGTCCCTGCCACAGTCTGAGCAAAGCCTACTGTGGAACACGGTGCCTGCTCATCACCAACAGACTGTCCCTCTGCTCTAGATGATCTCCTGCTTTTTCTCAACAAAACTAGACTTCCTCTCAAGTTTGTTTTTTTTTAAACTCCACTCCTCCTGCAGAATCAACACCCCTACAGAAAAAGAGAATGGATTTTTTCATCATCTCTGATCGAGATGATGAAACTCCAAACTCCCAAACTCCAGCTACAAAGTCTACCTGCAGTTGTGACACCGACTGATCACTGTTAACCCACAAAGGGGATGCAGGGGTGGCAGGAGGGGACCACTGCACTGATTTTTTAGTTATGATCTGAGGAGATTGGATTAACCCATAAAAAGCTGCACTGTCCCAATGAGGAAGTCCCTGCATTATTACATCACACTCCACTATTTGTTAGAAACTCTAAAAAAAAGGTATGAAATGATTAATTGCTATTTTCCAACCATTAGAGAGTGCAGCAGAGTGCTCATAACTATTTATAACATTCTCCAAGGACATGACAGTCTGGAGAACCCACTATTCACACGTATAATACTCTTATAACATCTATGAGTCACTTATCCTGTTATGAAAAAGGATCTAACCTGAAGCACGGCCTTTGCTATTCCTCTCTACAGTTTATCTGGGGACAGAACTGTCAAACCAGCACACACACCAGCAGGAACCCTTTCATATGCCTTTTGTTTATTTAAAAACCCTGGGGTCTCCCTCTCTGCTATAAGGCTCCAGGACATTCTCTTTAATGAATCCATGTTGCCATTCTTTGGAAACTCTTTTCTTCTATCGGTACCAGCACATGCTAAGAGAAGCAGAGATGGGCTGCAAATCCAATGATCCCTTTCTCCCTCTATCCACCCTTCTCCTGGAGTGCTACAGGAGAACTGGGGATGTTCTCACTCCTTCTCCTACCAGCAAGTATCAGAGCAGTGCAGTGTGACTGCAGCTCAGCTGAAGCATATAAGAAAGCCAAGTACCTCCCAGTAAAAGGAGGATCTACCGAGTACACTCCTGTCCCACAGACTCACTTTCCAGACTCTGGGAGGGAGTCACACCTGCCACTTAATTCCACACTTCTGGAACCAGCAGAGCCCAACTAGCCCAGCTGCCATTGACTGGAAGGCATCGAGTGCAATCGTTTCCAGTCAGGCAGACGTGGAGGCTGCGCAGGGTTGCCAGGACATAGGAAGCTTTGTAACAGAAGCCTCTTGGAGGAGGAGGAGAGAGGGAGGCTGGGGCAGCCAGAGCCGGCAGAGGACATGCCAAGTTCCCGAAACTCAAGAGCCGGCTACGGAAAGGTTTTGCATCAGCTCCTTTGTAGTCAAGGGAAACGAGCTCCAAGCTTCCTCTGATTGGATTTTCTCACTTTGATGCATGCTAATGTATTTTAGCCCACTTGGCCTGAAGTGTGTCTGTGACATCAACCCGATCCAGCCGCACAGGCCAGGACAAGCTGGAGAGATCCACCCAGCACCTCTCCAAGCGTGGAGCGCACCACCTCCTCCCGCCCGAGCGGCTTCAACCCGGCCGTGTGACACGCGCAGGGTGCTGGAGCCCTCGGCTGAGCCAGCGAGATGTTCCCCCTGCCATTCCCACACACCAGTGGGTTCCCAGTCTAGCAGGCTGCGGAGCCCTTGCGTGACCTGGCACAACTTTTTATTCTTTATGTCTTTGTCCTCAGCAGAAAAGTCTGCAAGAAGCTGAAAGACAGGTTCCTACCTCGTTATCCACACTCTCTGTGGCCATGCACTGGTTGTTGGCTAGCGTGGTGATCTCTCTGCTTTTGGGGGTTTCCATTCGACAGCTACAGAGGGGGACTTCCTGAAGACCATCTACTTCCATCGCTTCAGGACCGTTGGAAAGACCTGGAGTATAGAAGACCAGTAAATCAACTCTGAAATTCTCTTCCGGGAGAAAGGACACAGCCCATCAACACCACCCATGTGCTGTGGCATCTTCCCATCCCACGCCCTGAAACACTCTCAGGGCATTACCTAAAGCCTGTAAAAAGACCCTTTCTTACACCAGTGGGAGTTTGCAAAACCATCCAGCCACTCTACAGATGACTCTGCTGAAATCAAGAGTTAAGAACAGTTTACTCTGCGAAAACCTCAACAAGGAAAATCAATCTGAGGTACAGGTTTTTATCAGCTGCTCTCCCCTCCCCACCTGCCCCAAACACTGTGCTCCAGCACCAGAACATTTGTAGGAAACCACCCGGAGTTGGAAATTTGAATAGTTAGCAGAGTGATAAATAGAGAAGATCAGAAAAGCACAAACTTCTATTTGCAGAGGCTTCTTACACAGATGGGAAAACAAAATTCCTGGGACTACTTGGTTTCAGCCAACCAAGAATTATTTATTTTGGAAAGAAAACAATCCAGGGAAAAGAAAGCAGCAAGATGCTCAGATGTTTCTCCTTCTCCTCATCTCTTTCTCTCACATTTTGAACACTTTCAAACCTATTTCAAGGTGGGTAATGGCTTTTAAGGGGGCTCACTGCCAGGAATGGGGGCACAGCGTGAATGTCCTTGTGACTCCTCTGGATTCAACTCAACCACTAAGTTACCTGTGATTGCAAAAAGCAGCCTATTGCTTTTAGTCCTGCACTCCTATTCTAATCCTACACAGTTGTAACATCTCTTTGCAGCATTTTCATCAAAGAAACAAACCCTCACACATTTGTCTTTGGATTGGTTCACTCTGAAGCATCCCAAGCTTTCCCTCCCCAAGCCTGCTATGGGGTTGAGTCCCAGAGAGAAGGAAGCATGCTGCTATTTTTTAAGCTTTTCAGAGTAGACTTATTATGCTGCAAAGTTCCAAAGATTAACTTCGTTGCTGGGGGAAATTTCTCTCTAGCTGCCCTGGTAGAGGCAGCACCTTCCCCCCCTGCAGCATCCTGCCCATGGCCATGACCCTATCAGCCAAGCACAATTCCCTTTCATCTTGCACGGAGTTTCCTTTAGCCAACAAGTTGCAAGACCAAGCTCATTGAAAGGACGGGATATATCAAGATGTACAAGCAGAGGAAAAGTCCATGCAGTTTTAATGTAAAATCCTGTCAAGATCTGAAAGGTTTAAGAGCTTTTTCTAGGACCACAAATCACAGAGCTCATTCCTTGCCTTCCAAGCTGTCACTTTCATAATCTTTTTTGACATCCAGAGGCTCTGGTGAAAGCATCCTTCATCCAACCTGACCCTCCCTCAGTGGTGATCACTCCCACCCGCTCTTTGATGCTCCTCTATCAAAAAAGCCAGACAACCTTTGAAAGCCAAAGGGCGACAGGGGGCAGACGGATGGATCCAGGTCAGCCAGGAGACGCTGGATCCGAGGCAAGTTCAGCACTGGGAACAGCAGCTGGGGGCGAGCACCCAGGACCCAACACCAGCCCTAGCTCCTCCCGGGGCCGAACAAGAAGATCTTGAGGAGCAAGTGTGGAGATGCTAAACCAGCATCCTTCAAGGAATGGAGGGGAGCTGCCACGCGGGACGAGGGAGCTGGGGCAGTACCTTGGACCCCTTCCCCAGCCACCCGGCTCCATCCCAGCCTGGCTCCCCATCCCCTTCGCCACCCCCATCCCCATCCCCACACAGGGAGCTCCGCGGCCGGGCCCGTTCCCGCCGCCGCCAGGGGGCAGCCGGGACCCCGCGTAGCGCCCCGGCCGCGCCCGGCGAACAAAGGCCCGGCCCCGGCCACAGGCCCCGGCGAGGCCCAGGCCCCAGCCGCAGGCCCCGGCCACAGGCCACAGGCCCCGGCCGCCTCCACTCACCTCCCGCCGGCGAGGAGAGGATTCCCTTCACCCGGAGATCCAGGGAATCCAGGGACACTTCCATGTACTCCATGCTGTTCTCCTGGCCGGGGCCCTCTCTGCCTCCCAAAGATGGTTTATAGGCTTCGGCACCTAGATGGAAACACGCGTGTGTTTACACAGCTTAAAAAATAATGATACAATAAAGAAATTGCGTGCAAGCACGTGCAGGGTGCAAGGGCCATATTTAAGTGAGCAGGCTGTAAGCAAGCTCCTCAGAGAGGCCATGGCTACAGAAGCCCATAGAATTATGAAAATGCATCATCTGGTCATATATGGCACAACTGATCTCCGATTCCCTTCTCTGCCTCATCAGGCAGAATTTTTTTCCACTTTCACTTAGGTAGGTAACAACAAAAATAAAAGAATAAAGGAGGCAAGTTCTGCCTCCGAAAGGCACATCTGCCTGCTGCCGTACTGCACCAGGAGCAGGAGCTTAAATGGCACAAGGAAGGGATGAAACCAGGGCTAAGCACATCCCCCTGTCTCCAACCTGCTGCAAAGGGCTCCTCCAGGTACACTCTGGGCAGGCAGAGCCAACCAGCTAATCGTGTACATCGTGAAGAGGATGAGACAGGTGACATTCAGCTTAATGGGAGGGGAAAAACACAAAAGCCAAGTTCTGGCTCTAAGTGAGCAAAGCTGCCACTAGGAAAAGACTGCGTGGGGACCCCTCGCTGGGAAGAGATTGCATGGGGACCCTTCTCTAGGAAGGGATTGCTTGGAGACCCCTTGCTGGGAAGAGATTGCTTTCATGGGAACTGGCAATCTCTTTGCTCTCCCTTGGCTTCTCTTTCTCTCCTGGTTTGCTTCTCCCACTCTGGCTTGGCCAAGAGACTTTTGCTAGCCCGAAAGACTGGCTGCCACCGTTATTGAAGGGGTGGAAAACCAGTCTGCATGTGAAACGAAGAATCAGCTATTTCCTCTGAAAGGGATCAATGGCCCCTACTTGATCTTGAGAAAAGGGCTGCCTTGGGATGAAGAGGCACAAGTCAGGTGAATGACAAACACCAAGCACAGACCAGAGGCTGAATCATGGTCATTTAGCTGATAAAAAAAAAAAAAGCTGATAAAAAACCCAACCAAACAAAAAAACAAAACAAAACCCAGCCCATTTGCAATTAGCAAGTGCAGAAGGATAAAGCCGTTGATGGCAATGGATGTGTGAAACCCTGATACCAATGCTGAAGGTGAAGCTTTGCTTCAGAGATTATACACTTTTTTTTTTTTTTTACCCATGTTGTCACCTTTCCTGAAAAGAACTATCACATCCAGCCTGCACTCCTGCATCTCCCCACCCCACAGCTTTCAGAAGACACCTCCTTTTGAGTGCTGGGTAACTTAGGTCAAACAAGAACTACCACCTGAAGGGCGTCCACATCATGAGATGGGCCTGAGGTAGCTCATTACACCATAGTGCTTTCAGAAGAAGCAAAAGCAACGTGCACATTCCATTCAGCTGGACCAACATCCGTACAAAAGCAACTGAGCATCACTCTGGGATGGTTCTTCCTTCCCCTTCTGCATCTAACCACACACCTCAAGCTCACAGGACGTGAGTCCACAATGACGTGAGTCTACAAAGTCTTTTTTGGATGCTCTAAAATGAAGTGAGTTCATGAACAAGAAAATATTCCTCCAGCATGCCGAGGATAAAACCACCTCGCGTACATTTGCCGTTACAAGTGCACACACCAGCAGCTACTGCTCCTGAGATGCAAGTTCACACCCTGGTTTATCATGCAGCCCATCCTTTTAAAGGAAGAGAGAGCTCTGCAGCCAACCATTGCCTGATGGGCCTCAGGTCCTTACCTCACCACCTAGAAGACTTACGTTCTGTGTAGCTAAGGAACAAACCACGATTAGTTACCTAGCACGCCAGCTTGTTTCTTTTTATTCCTCCGTCTCCTCTTGCGGGTGGGTTTCAGCCATGGACTGTCTGTCTTTCCTTTCCTCTTCAGCAGCTTCTTCTTGATGCTGGACTCCGAGCTCTGAATAACCAGAGAGGCCAGGTGCATGTAAGGCATGTTGGCATCAGCGTCCCAGCAGCCCCTTTGTGCCCGTGCCAAAGAGCCTTCTCACGGCTCAAGTTGTGCGAAAAGGCCTTAAGGACTGGGGGTTTGAAACCAAGTGGTGCTAAGATGTCTGTAGGGCGCCGAAAAGGAAACACAAGCGCACGTGTGGGTGTATTTCCTGTCATTTCAATAGTGCATGCTTCACTTTCTCTTCCATGTAGGCTCTTACACCACACTCATTGCAGTAGTGGCCAAGTGCCTCCGCGCAGCAATGCCAGTATGAGGCACATGCACACTTTTGAGCTCCTCCCCAGAAAAACTGTGGGTTTTTTCAAACTAAAATATTCACATTGCTCCACAGCTGTGCTAGAAAATGCCAAAAACCTGCCTTGCACCTTGAGAGCCACCTTATGGGACTGAGATAGACCCAGGGGAACTAAACTCTACAGCAGCAGATCAGCCCCATCCCTGAGCAAGGTACAGGGTAGCATGGACTCATCACGCAGCAGATGTTCAGACACATGTAAGAATCTAAACAGGTTTTGGTTTAAAAAAAATACAGTTGTCTGCAAAGTCAATGTCAAAACAAGGAATCAGGTGTCCCAACCCTGCAAGTCAGTCTTCAACACACCAGTCACAGAATCCCAGCATGGTGGGGTTTGGAAGGAACCTCTGGAGATCACCTCGCTCAACTCGCCCACTCCCGAAGGGTCACCCAGAACCAGTGGCCCAGGATCACGTTGTCTGGGTGGGTTTGGAATCTCTCCAGAGAAGGAGACTCCACAACCTCTCTGGGCAGCCTGGGCCAGGATCTGCCACCCTCAATGCAAATAAGTTTTCCCTCCTGTTCAGATGGAACCTCCTGGGTTCTAATTTGTGCCCATTGCCCCTTGTCCTGTTGCTGGGCACTACTTACAAGATCAGCAATGAGAAGATCCCATCATAAAAATCCCAATCACAGAACTGATGCTCAAACTGAAGCTGTCAGCTCACCCATCTCCCACTCAAGCCTACAAAAAACCCTGGTAGGTCAGGCCCTACCTTCACAGGAAGCCGATGCTGCCCCATACCCTGTCACCACAGTCAGCGAAGCTGGGCAAAGGTGGTCCTGAGCCTTGGCTCTCCAGGGCAGCTCCACGGTGTGTCCACTCTGCCCGGGCTAACCGTCCCCGAGCGTGGGCTGTTGTGCCCCACCACGTGGCTTACACCAATTGCATCACACTGCTTGCGGGGGAGAGGTTTGCATTTGAGCCAGTCCCTGTCTGGGGAACCGTCTGACTCACCAGATCTGAGCAGAGCAAAAACCACCATCTAGGATGTGGAGATATGACCTGGGAGTTTGGACTTGACTGCAAGCTCAACGCTTGGTTTGAGGTAACACTACAGATGGGCTTCAGCTACCCAAAGAACAGAGCCAGCTACACACCTCCTGCTGCTTGGGCCTCTCTGGCTATTGTAGTGCCAGAGCACAAGGAACAAGACCCTAAGGAGCTTCAACCATTCCCTTGGTTATAATAATTTCTACCTTCAGCTCAAAACATCAAGAAAATGAAGTTTCTCAAGGTGACTGAAGAGTTGGGGTGCCTGCTGGCTCCTCAACTTCAGATGCTGTGGAAAGGGAGCAAAGTTTTTAAGTAAAGGGGAGGGTGGGGGACAGAGACAAGCAATGAACAACAATTTCAATAATTAAATAAATAAAACAGGTTCTCTTCACCAGCCACCTAAAAAGAAGTAGTAAAAATGACTGGCGGCTGGTGAAAGTCCTGTCCTAGCACTCTACAGCCAGCTTCCTAGGGAGAGTGTCGGTCTGTCTGTCTGCTATTTGTGTGTGTCTCTTGGTAAGAGCTGCTCAGCTGGTACTGTGAGGTGGCACGTCAGATTCATGTGAATCCAGGCTGCGGGCTGGGCCAAGGGATTGGGGAACAACTCCACCTGAGCTTGGACAGAGCTGCAGGTTGTGAAGAAGACACCTCTGGCTCTACCACTTGCCAAGTCTGCATCTGAAGGATTTAAGCACCTTTAAATATTTCTGCTAACAATCAAATGATCAAAACCAGTCACCACCTTGTTGAAAACAACAAACAAAAGCCCACTAATTAGCTTCAGAAAGCAATTAATTGTATCACAGCTCAGGGTTAAGCACCTTGTGGAAAACAATACTCTGTGTGTGGGTGGTTTCAGACAGTGAGTTTTGTCAAAGAGACGCGAAACTACAGGGCTCTGCTCGCTCTCCTTCTGGCAGCAGAGCAAAGGGGAAATTATCATCAACAGGACAAAGGCTGAAAGCTACATTGAGCAGCCAGACGTACCAAGTCAGACTCATCTCCATCTTCCTCCTCCTCCCCAGACTCTCCAGACTCTTGTTCCTCCTCAGACTCGCCATCATCAATCTGCAGCCACCATTTGCCCAAGAACAGAAAGAGTCAGTCAGGTCAGGTCTCTCAAAGCAGGGCCTTCCCCTGGCCCACCACAGCATCCTCCCATCATCCTGCTGGGCTCAGCACCCAGCCCCAGCCTGCACGTGCACCAACAGAATTTCCTCTCCAGGACAAGACCTCCAAGGCTGTTAACTCACATCATGGTACATCCATGGGCACGGTACAGGTTAAAACAAACAAACAAACAAACATTCGACCCCAGAAAAAAGTTTTCCAACCACATCTTAATTTTGTTGATTACCCAAAACCAGCCTCATGTCTACACTATGTATCATGATTTGGGAAAAAAATGAACTAAACCAATTCTAGTGCTTTACCAGCATGTTACAAGCAAGATCAGGAAGATGTCTCATACTGGTTCAGTCAATCCCATAACTAAGGGTGTTGGGGGGTTTCTGCACAAATAAGACCACGGACTTACGTAGCAAGGCTGAAACTGGGAGTTATGTTGGGATACTCCCCTAAGTGCAACGGGCACCAGGAAATGGTCATGAAAAAGCCTCACTACCACTGATGGGCTTTCTGCCATCTTTCAGGCTAAGAAAGCCTAGAAATGGCTTCAACTCATGCCACTCCTATCCCATGTGTATCAGCAGTGTCCCACTTGCTCCTTGTAGTCCTGCACAGGGCACGTGATACCTTTCTGGCATTGTCTGCATCAGATGCGCTGTCTTTAGAGGTCCTGTTATCATCTGCAGGGAACACAACTGCCTGTTCTGCTCCATGATCATCCTCCTCTTCCAACTCATCAGAGTCTTCCTCTTCAGAGTCTACATCTATGCTTTCCCCATTTACATGAGGGCTGCCATCACCCAGGTCCTTTTCACTCTGAAAGGCATCCGAGCACATGAGCCACAAAGACAATGTCAATTCATAGAACAGAGCAGCTGAATCCACCCCAGACCACCTCTGTGCTGGGAGCCTTAAAGCTGCCAGGGGAAGGCTGGCTCTGTATCCCTCCAGAGCTCCTCAATGCTGCCAGCAATGCCAGCTCAAGAGCCTGCCATGTGTCACCTAACCCTGTCGATCTGGGGACCATGGAGCCATGAGGAGTCATTGCACACTCCTGTGGTTGTACAAGGCATTAAGGGGAGGAGGGCTGTTGGGTGGGAGCTGTCAGACAGAGCCCCACAGTTTAATTCAAACATGGAAGGGCAGCTCCACCAAGGGCACATGAAGGTTTCTAGGGGAATGCAAAGCGAAATTAAATCACAGAGGGATTTTTGCTCCACTCCATGAAAGCTTCACACTGTTCTCCTTGAATACAAAGACCAAAACTTCAGGGCACAGCTGGCAGCAAATGCAGAATTTGATCAGGAGTGAGTCCCTGCTTAAACCTTTTTGAGTAACCAGTTGTTCTGCTGTACAGCCTCAAGCAGCAACACTTGACAGTTACCTTAAGGGCACCAAAACAAACAGGTTACCACATGGGGTAAGCTTGAAATCTCTCCAGTTCCACAGGACTCATGGGACAGAAGGGGAACATTCACTGGAAAATGTTTAAGAGCTGGTATCTGAAGAGTCAATCTCAAAAAGCCACTTTCAAAGCAGCAAGGCTGCTACAGGCAGGATGCTGTTGTCAAAGAAAAGATGTAGACTCAGAATGGAAGATGCTGACTGCAACAAACCAGCCCACTCATGTTCCTGTGTCTATACATGGGCTTGGTGTGCCAGGACAAGGGATGTGTACGGTGAGAACAAACACGGCCAGCGGGCTCAGTGCTCCCCTTACCTTGGCACCCACAGATGAATGAGTTATGCTCTTAAACATCTCAATCATTGTTCTCTGTTTTAACACTTTGGTCTTTTTCTTGGGAACCAGGCTATAGGTTCCCATTCTCCGTTTTTTCTTCCGAGATACTGCAGCAGCTGGAAAAGAGAAGCAAAAGAAACCCAAAGTTTGCTCAGGAATGAAAAGAAGAAGGGATAAAGAATAGAGGCTGTACTGGGGGCAGATCACATCTGAGGGCACAATCATAGAATCATAGAATTGTCAGGGTTAGAAGGGACCTTAAAGATCATCCAGTTCCAACCCTCCTGCCTATGGCAAGGACATTTCCCACTAGAGCAGGTTGGAGAAAGGCTTTCCACTCCAACTGACTTATTTACAAGTCAACTAAAAGATGACACACGCACATATTCCCACTCCAACTGACTTCTTTACAAGCCAACTCAAAGATCACACACACACACATCTGCAAACACATGAAGCTTTCTGCCAGTGTTGCAAACCCACCCAAATTCTGAGTATCCTCTCCATGCTCCTTCTGCCCCCTCTATCACCATACACAACATCAAATCTTTAAATTAGCCCACGTTTGGCAGCATTGCTGATGCCATAGGAGGCTGAATAGAATCCACCTTACTCAAACAGATACTGCAGGGCTAATAATGTCGACTTACAATGGAAGTGATCGTACAATAACTGCAGAACACACAGGGAAAAGGTACCTTAAATAAAGAGCTGTTTGCTGTTTAACCTCATTTCACACCTACTATGGAAGTTTGTTTGATTCCTTTCACTGCTTTGATTAGGTCTTAATTTGTTACGTCTCCCTCCTGGCCTTCTAATCAAATCAGTCCTCACACTTCACTGCCTGATGCTGTCTTTGCTGAATACACATCAGGAGGATGCTCAGTGGAAGCTCTAAGAAGAGCAGGCAGCAGGGAACAGCACCTTCAGAGCCAGTATTACCCTTTGCAGCTGTACAGCCTCTTCCTTGAAAGCATCATTCTTCATCACCCACTATGAAGAAATGTCACCAAAAAAATCTAGGAGGAGACCCCTCCAAAAATCTGTTAACCCAGTTACATCTATTGACAAGGGTGTAGTTTATGGTAACCAGTTTCTGCATCTCAGAATTGATAGAAACATCTTCTGAGTATCATGTAGGAAGGTGGGATGAAGGTGTCTCCTCTAGTAACAAGTGATAGTGATCTTTGGTGTGGTGGTGCCTGTCAGAGCACGTCTACCTGCCCACATTGCCAGGGAGGGACCTGAAGCTGGTGAAACAGGACAGCACAGGAAAGACTCCATGGCAGGTGCTCCCTGTGGAGCAGAAACTGGTGGACTTCACTTGGGAGGTTACTTTAACAGGGGACTGAAAAAATCATAGAAACATTTAGGTTGGAAAAGACCTTTCAGATCATCAAGTCCAACCATTCCCCCAGCACTGCCAGGGCACCATTAACCCACATCTCTCAGCACATCATCTCCACAGCTTTGAAAGCCCTCCAGGGATCAAGGGGACTCCACCACTGCCCTGGGCAGCCTGGGCCAGGCCTGGATAACCCTTCTGACAAGAAATTTTTCCTAATGTCCCACCTAAATCTCCCCTGGCACAATTTGAGGCTGTTTCCTCTTGTCCTGTCGCTTGTTCCTTGGGAGAAGAGGACACTCCCCTTGTTGTACCCTGTACAACACCCAAAGGTGACCAGAAGGGAGTCCAGGGGACACACGCACCACACTTGGAGTGCAAAGGCCACTTGCAGAGACACGTCTGGGTGAAATGGCATCTGCCAAACAAGGTCTGTGGCAGCAGCTCTGCTGATGCCAGCAGGAAAGGAAACCCTGAAGGAGAGTCAGTGGGATAAAGGTGCTAACAGAGGTTTCAGTCCTTGTTAACCTGCCTCATCTCCCCCTCAACCACACACACACACACGCTGGGGAGCTGGGTGCTGCTGGGGATTGAACTCTGTCCCTTTTACCTGTCTGCGACTTGGTGGTGGCCACATAGCTCTGGTTCTGAGGTAGTGACTGGTGAAGGCCTGGGAGAGAGGGCAACGGCAACGGCTTCCCAAACTCCAGGATGTTTTTGTTGCCTTCCTCCTTGGATTCTTTTTGATCTCTGCTGTCTCTCCCATCTTTGGGGTCTTTACTTGCATGCTGGAAAACAAAATGCAGTTAAATTCACCCTCTGCATAAAAAAAAAAAAAAAATTTTAAAAAATAATCAGGAAACAGATTTCTTTCCTTTCTCTCAGGCATAATCACTTTCACTCGAAGACAGGACCAGGCACTCAAAGCCCCTCCTCTAGCACAGAACAGGACTTTGCCTAAAGCCTGCAAGACCCCCCCAGCCTGTCACTCCTGCACTGGCTGCAGGCTGCTGCCTCTGACGGGGAACAGCAACCTCACAGAGGAACAGGGGCACATTCCCAGCAGCTGCAGACCATGCAAAGGATCAGATACTATTTACAAAGGCCTTTGGTTGGCTCTGGAAAAGATGAACAACTGCAGTAAAGGCACCTATTCCCCAAAACAGGCCCCGAGTGCAGCTGTCACGTCGAGCGCGCGCGAGACCAGAGTCTGGCAGGGATGTTTCAGAAGAGCAGCAGCAGTGGGAAGGGATCCCACCCTTCAGTCAGCGTTTGGTACAATCAGGTCTCAGCCAAGGCTCCCACCTCTAGCCCAGCACACAGCACAACATGAGCACAGCAGGTATCTGCCTGACACTGCAGGTTTATCTACAGCGCTGACACGGTTGCAGCAGAGACCTGTCCGAGGGGACTGTAAAACCAGCTTCCAGAAGAGCCTCTCCCCATCCAGCTGTGGCAACACCAAGCACAGGGCAGGCTATGGGCTCCTGCTGAAAACCCAGAGCGTTCTGCCGTTCCTACTGCACTTGCCTGCTGCTGGAGCCAGGCTCCCAGGCACCAAGGCACTTTGTACCTCCTCTGAATCGAGCTCGTACTCAATGCAAAGTCTCATCCAGCACCTTTGGTCATGGAAGAAGCAGGTTCCTGCAGCTCCACACCTCACAGTGCTGCATCCTTTGTGGCCACCCTTGTATTAACAAAGTGGGGTAAACGCTGCCACTCAGCTTTGACATTTTACACTGGATTTAGAATCATGGCATTATAGAATGGGTTAGATTGGAAGGGACCTGTAGAGCTCATCCAGTGCAACCCCCCTGCAGGGAGCAGGGCCATCTGCAACCAGAGCAGGGTGCTCAGAGCCCCGGCCAACCTCCCCTGCAATG
>WTSP01016475.1:51195-77997 GCA_025331215.1 Actenoides lindsayi | reverse complement strand
TATATATAAAAGGTCAAGTTGTTCAGTATTAAATAGCTCCACATTTTTGAGCTGCTGTATTTTTGTGTAAACTAATTTGAAGGAGAGGAGCAGAAACAGAATAGCTTTGACATCATCTTCAACTCCTTAAAGGTTTTTAAATACAGTTTTTCCTTAAATATTCTAGCATGGTTGATGTGAATTTTGAAGTTATGCTAATGAATATTGTTTTTTATATTTCTCCATCTTTCTCCTTTTGTACAAAATCCCTCCATCCAAATTCTAGCAAGTGGAAAGGCGACAATAGCAGTGTCACCTCTCTATGCATCAGTCCAGATGGGAAAATGCTGCTATCAGCTGGTAGAACTATAAAACTGTGGGACTTGGAGACCAAAGAAGTCTACAGAGTAAGTAACTGTGTTCAGCTAGGTGCTAAAAAAACCCCAAGCTCCTCCTTCATTTGTGACATTACATATCTGCTGTTTCCTGATAGGACATCTGCAAATTTTGCTGGGTGTGAGGAGACAATTAGTGGGTTTGGGATTGCTGGAAGCTGTTGCTGTGATGATACCCTCAACTGTGGTTTCAACTTTCTGAGGGTTGAATGAGGACATTAAATTCCTTGGCTGTGTCTGAGCATGCTACCAGCACCCTTTCTCAGGCCTGTAGCAGAAAGGTGGATGCTGTGCTTTTTCACCAGCTCCCTTTCTGACACCCGTTTAGCAGGAGAACTGGATTCACCCCAGTATTAGTTAATGATGGCATGGGTTTGTGCTTGAGCTTCCTGACTTTCAACGCGAGTCCCTCCTTGAAGCCTTCATGTTTCTTTGCTAAACTTCATGTAGCTGCTGGCATTATCAGTTTTGCTGTGGAAAGAGCTGTAAGGCGTAGGAGCAAACCCCTTGTTCCCTGAGCGGGGCTGAGACGTGAGCAAATGACCGTGTTTTAGCTGTTTGTGAATGCAGCCATGTTTTCTTGCCTGCTAGCAGATAGGACACAGCTAGGCTCTGAATCTCCTGGTACTTGCTGTCAGGTAAGTGTCTACACATGTACTGTTACTGTGGACTTGTCGGCACATGGCAATTACCATGTGTGTCTGCAACCTATGATGACCAAACCCAGTGTTTGCAAAAGCAGATTAAAGAATTGATTATTTTTTGAGGGTGAGGGCAGAAGAGTGGGGAGGTTGAACACCCTTAGTGTATCAACAGACCTATGTGTTCATCTTACACTTGAGAATGAAATTATGAATCTAGTTTCACTGTAAAAGTTGAAGTGTAAAATTGTGTGTGTGTGGGGGAATTGTGCTTTCTGACAGTTAAGAGCAGTACAGGTGGATGGGATTTCTTTTGCATGGACTTAGTCCCCTTAAATTTGCCTTTCATCTCCATTTAACTTTTTAAAATTCTGATAAATATCTGGAGGGTCAGAAAATGTTTCCTTGAAATACAGAAATGCAGGGAAGTTAATCACTGAAATGTCCTTGTTGACTTAGTAATACTTAAATCTTTCCTGACATTCTTTGTTAATTAATGTTTTAATTGTTGCCATATGACCATTTATGGCAATTGTTGAAAGAACCTTCTTTTTCTCTTAGCATTTCACAGGCCATGCTACATCAGTGTCATCATTAATGTTTACCACAGTGAAACCTATGAATGAAAGTAAGCCCTTTGATGGAATTACAGGACTTTATTTCTTGTCTGGAGCTATACATGACCGATTACTGAGTGTATGGTACGTAAGCATTTCATAATTTCTAACTTTGATTGTGAACAAGTATTTTCTGAGCTCTGTGATTAGAGAGAAGGATAAGCAGAAGGGGCACTCTGGAGAAATGCAGTGATGATCTCTAAAATGATGCTTTCAACTCGCTGATTGTTCAATGAAGACATGAATTTCCTTGGCTGTGTCTGAGCATGCTTCCAGTTGCCATTTGAATCACTAGTGTATGCCAAGAACATACTGTAAAAGGCTTTCTTGTTCTTTCTACTTACTGTAAGGTTTACACTAAATTTGCTTGCCAGATTTCACTTGGGAGTTACTTTACCCTTGGAATTTGGAACCTTGGAAGTTGGAAGCCTAATTTCAGCTTTCAGCTGAAATTAGAGCATGAGTGTTTTTGGATGGGGTAGGTACCACCACAGTTGCTGGTGATTTAATAGGCTTTATAATGCTTTTCAGGTGCAGAGGGTGCTGTTTGAACTGTGGTAAATAATGCAGACTGTTTGTGTCTTCCAGGCAGGTCAGATCAGATAGGAAAGAAAAGAATGCCGTGATGTCTTTCACAGTAACAGATGAACCAACTTTTATTGACCTGACTGTATCAGAAGTCAAAGAAGAGGTAGGAGCAATAGTTTGTAATCAGATATGTTCAACAATTTTTAGTTGTCACACCAGTTTTATTTAAAGGTTATAAAGAAAGAAGCTTGGTTGGGCTCTGCTATGCAGAGATGAGATCTGAATGCCAGTTCACAGGTGTATTTATTACAGATGCATTTCTAAAGTGTATAGTGGGAAATAATAATTTTCAAAGCTCCTAAGAGCAAATTCAGTGTTTTCTTCAGAAATTTTGCTCGTGGTGGCAAAAATGTCAGTTGTTTCCTGTTTAGAACAAGTTAGTAATCAAAATTGTTGTTAGAACTTGGCAGAAAAAAACCACACAAAAAATTATTTCTAAAAATCTAGTTTGGATATGGTACTGTTTTATCTGTTCTCAAGTGGCTTTCAAATTTTCAAAATTACCAAATTTAGATAGATCAGTGGTGATACAGTTATGAGTTATTTTCTGTCTCCTAATGGTTGTAATAAATGTTCCTGAGATGTTAATGCTTTTGATCTTCCTTACAATTTTAATGCGTTTAGTTACTGAAAAAAGCCAATTTGTAGCCATGCAGCTGTCTCTTGATGTCTTGTGCTTATGGGAGGTTTGTCCTTGGATCTAATTAAAATCTCTTCCTGTGCCTTCTTTCAGCCTGTGAAGTTAGCAGTTGTGTGCAGAGATGGGCAGTTGCATTTATTTGAACATATCTTAAATGGGTAAGTTTGTATCATCTTGAGGGTGCCTTGGGGAAAGGCCTGAGATTACTGTAAGGCAAAGTTCAGTCATGTCATGCTACTGCCTTTGAGCTCCTCTATCTATCTGTTCACAAACCAGGTTGTAGCTGGTTCCTTGTCCTGAGTTACTGAACACATTTTTGGAGAACTTGCTTGTTGGGGTTGTGCTGCACTATGGTATTAAGTGTTGCTTTAGCCAAGACTTTTGTCTGTCTGTACCTCATCTTACCCATCTGTAAGATGTGTAAACTGGCAGAGTTTGCTGACGACCTGATAATGAAAGGTGCTTAGATGTGCAAGGTATCAAGTGTTGAAGCTAAACTTCTTGGCATTTTTTCATTCCTTCTTTTTCCAGTTATTGCAAAAAACCCTTAACATCAAACTGTACTATCCAGATAGCAACACCTGGAGATGATGAGGACTCCACACCAAAACCAGTCCCTATTTTAGCAGCTGCATTTTCAACAGACAAACAGTCTCTGCTGCTTGTGTATGGAAACACCTTACAGCCCATCATAGAAAAAGTGGTATGTAAAACTTACTGCAGAGCTTTTGGATTTTGTACTATGAACTGCTCTTATTTGGAGGGGGTTTTGGGTTGGTGTTTGTTTATGGGTTTTAG
The DNA here is from genome assembly GCA_025331215.1 of Actenoides lindsayi. Lineage (NCBI taxonomy): Eukaryota > Metazoa > Chordata > Aves > Coraciiformes > Alcedinidae > Actenoides > Actenoides lindsayi. The sequence goes on along the minus strand of WTSP01016475.1, from coordinate 74,339 downwards.
CTGTTTTGGTTTTTTTTTATTTTATTTTTAATTGTATAACAAGACAAAGCGTATTCCATCTTATTCCTTCCTCCTTTTCTGTGAGCTATGACTGTTTCCTGTCAGCTGTTTTGAAAGGTGATTTGTATTCTCTCAATTAAAATACACCTTGACATCGTTGCTGGCTGTTTCTTGCCATTTCAGCTGTTACCGAGTTAGGCTATTGAAGCTGTTTGTAATACTAGTTCAGTTTACCTGTGTGAGCTTCATTGGAGAGCCTAGAGATCTGGTAATAGAAGGCAGATGTGCAAAGCAGCTGCTGTTCTAGAGTGAAAAAAAAAAGTTCATTCTACTTTATACCTCTGGAATTTGTTCTTATCTTTCAGTTGCATAATGAATCACAGGGGTGAATCTCAAAGATATTAACTGTTTTGTTCCTGTCCTTCTAGTCTTTGAACACCACTGAATCCCACATATGTTTGATAAGGGACATCCAGAAAGTGTTGTCACTGAAAACGGATGTTGCTTTAACGAAGGTGAGCTTTGTGTGAAACGCGATTTTGTTAATCCTCTTGTTTTACTTTGGAAATGGTAGAATTCACTGCTTTCTCTTATAATATAGCTTAGATTTCTGGACAGACCTGCTCAGAGCTGCAGTGGGTAGCTACAGATGTCCATAGCATGCAGGCAGGTGTGGGGAAAGTGTGCTTCACAGCTGCCATGTGTCCTAGTACCCTCTCGCACACATTTACCCTCCAATAGCTCGTGGCAAGTCCTGTTCTCAACAGGTCTGCTTGATGGACAGGACTGGCCGATGGTTTCTGCTCTGCTTGAGATCGGTCCTTCCCCAGGAGTCTTTGTCAGTTTGTTCAGCCTCTTTGACCCTAATGGTTTGGGATGGCTTTATTTTATCATTGAAATAAACTGTAATGGAGCCTTAAAGGGCATGTTCTTTTGGCTTTTTCTTGAGGTGGCCTTCACATGTCCCTGCTCACTGGGATATGGCACCTGGGAATGTGAGCATGACACTTAGATGGCAGCAGTGTCTGCTAAGGCCCCTCATTGTTTTCTCTCAGGATGCAGGATCCCCTGAGGGTTTTAGAGGCAGGCCGTGAAGTTCTTAATTGGGTGTGCATATGCAAAGCCTTGAAGATTTGGAATGCTTTCAGTACCAGTGAAGAGAGCTGACAGTGCAGTTTTTCTAGCCCTCAAGTTACCTACCAGACCTGGTGCTCCATCAGCCAGGCAGGAGGGATTTGTATTGATTCCTCAGTCCTGTAACTGGTGGGTAGCAGATCTGAAATGCAGTGAGAGGTGTAGGAACTCCCTGGCATGCAGTGATGATACCCATTTTGGTTTCGCCTCTTGCTGATTTCAAGTGAAGACACTTTTCTCTTGGCTGTCTGAGCATGCCTTGTGGGGAGGAGGTCAGTGAGTAGAATGGTGAACAAAGGAGGTAGATCCTAGTTGAATTCAGACTACTGAGTTCTGCGCTTGAGTAATCCCTAGAAGAAAATTGGCAGGATTGAAGTGAATAGTCACAACTTTCTACATTGTGCTGCTGTTTGTGATCAGTTCTTACCTTCCAGTGGAAGCTGAATTAATCTGTGTGCAGTTTATGGGCCTGACTATTAGTACACCTGGTATCTATTGCAAACAGGCATCCAAATGTTTGTTGTTGGATACAAACACTTAGTGTGAGCGTTATGGAACAAGCTTGTAAGTACAAAGATTCACAGGTGATTCCAAGGAGACTGTTGCTTTAGATAATTATGTACAAACTAGCTGACTGTCGCTTGAGGTTATTAATTGCTTTTAAAAATGTAGGATTTTCCTAATACATAAGTGAAGAAAATGGTTGTGGCAGGCTGGTTTTACCATGTATGTGGTAATCTCAGAATAAAAGCAGTATGTTTAACTAGAAGAAAGCTCGAGATACTGGCAGCTCATGCCCATGTGGTTATCTCTCCCTGCTAGGTAAAGACGCCTGTTGTGAACTCAGACACCAAAGTTCTAGTGCCTGGCATTCCAGGACATAGCACAGCTGTCAAAACTCCATCCTCAGGAAAGGAGAAGAAGAAAAACAAGAGGAAACCGGGAGAGACAGAGGTAAAGTGCTTCCTCTTTTAAACACAGCAATAATGGAGAAACTAGAACCATAAATCATTGTTACAGCTTCTTTGGGTGAACTTGAACTTGCTTTGTTTGGCATGAAAGCAAGCTTAATGATAACCATCTTTTTGTATGAAAGAGACTTCCCTCTGCTCAGAACCTTTCCCTCCTGCCTTGCCTGTAGTGTTGCCATGTCCCTGCAGAACTTTCTCATACGCTTGTGTCTGTCTCTCTGGGCTAAGGTTATATTGCTGCTTTTCAGTCAGAACTTCATTTTCTTTCCTCAGGCTGTTCTCTGGCAGTACCTTTAAAAGAATATGCAAAATTTGTGTTATTTCCCAGCAGAATCGAAGGGAATGCTGTAGGTTAGATACATTGCTTTCAGATGATGTTTCTGAGAAAGTGCCCTGAAACAGCACTGCTCTTGTTTCCCATCTTTAGGAAAGCATTGAAGAGCGCCTTGGGGCACTGGATATTGATGTGAGCAAAGTAAAAACTCCAGGTGGCCTTCCACAAACAGACAGCTTCGCGGTGCTTTTGGTTCAGGGCTTGGAAAGCAACGATGCAGAAATCTTAAATGTAAGTGTTACAAGATCATTGTGCACTGTTTAATCTATTCACTGAGACTTGGGGGAAGTCTTCCTGAAGGCCAAGGAGGTTGAACAGTCAAGAACCCCCTGTTTCTCCCAGCTGTTATTTGCTGATTTGCTGCTCAAGGCAGTGGTATTATAAATGGTAGTGGTGGTATCACTTTGCTGTTGTTGCCTAACTTGCTTTTGGAGTCAGTCCGTGAACTTTGAGGCACTTCTGTTGATGATAATTTGTTATGTCAGAGTTCAGAAGTTTTACAAGTGATATTACTAATGCAACCATCTTCCCTTTAGCTTGAGCTGGAGCATAATCTGTGTTTAGTCTCTCGGGTGTACCATTTCTAAGTAGATCCTTTTTGCAAACTGCACTGATGACAACAGTTTGGCTTGAAGAGCTTAGTGTTGCACTTGGACAGGGAGGAAATAATAGTTCTGGGGCAGAGAAATGAAATCTTAGGAATCTGATGCTGAATAGGAATTACTTCTCACAGGTACTGGTGAAAGGCATTTACAGAAGTCAAGCACAGAAAATAGCAAGGGAAATTTTAATATGCCTGTGATGCTTCATTTCTAATAGGTGGTGGGTGGGATAGTGGCAATGCTAGACTGTTCTAGACAGCTTAATCAAGTGTCTTACTTTGTAGCTGAGTTATGAAATGCAACTTCTTTTCATAGTAAATCTTTTACTCATTAACCTCACCTCAGCGTACAAAGGCAGTGGAGTAGAAAGAGATTTAAAGCCAGGAATTGTTGATTATGATCATTGCTCCTGTGTATGTTAAAACTGACTGATTCTCTGATCATATTTTTCTGTTTTAACAGAGAGTTCTTAACACAAGAAAGGAAAATGTAATAAAGAACACAGTAGCCAGGATGCCTATACATGCTGTCATTCCCCTGCTGCATGAGGTAGGAGAGATTGCGTTTCTTGTACTGTCGTACAGGCCACCTTTAGTTTGCATTCTAGCTGGGGAAAATCCAGGGTTCGTGTCTTTATTTTTACCAGTGAAATTAGTTTGGTAGTTTTACAGGACAGAAATTGTTCTTAATTTATCTCTGATACTCTCTTGCCTTCTCTGGCTGAAGCTTAACCAAAGGACAGAATGCCTCTGTCTAGGAAGAGCTAAGAAGAGCATGAGATCATGTAATATTATCTTAAATCATTATGTGACAAATAGAAAAGGAAGAGGTTAGTTAAGTTGAGGCTTCTTTAGTCTGTGGCAAATAGTTACTGTTATCTCTTCTTTTAAACTATTAAAATGACTGATAATTTGAAACATGAAAACAGCAGTGCTAGCCAAAGCAAGTTATATGAGCATAAATATTCTAGATACTTATGTGAGAAAAATAGAATACATACGGCTCTAGGAGATTGAGGAGCAATTTCTTTCCTGTTTTGGAGATAGTTCAGAAGCCTGTATGCTGTATTTAAGCTTTGCAACATAGAACAGAAATAAAAATAGGAATAGAATAACATAGCTTGAGTTGGGAGACTCAGTAATGACTTTAAGAGGGATTTGGCTTCTGAAGAGGTATTCTATTAAACAAAGCCTGTATTTGAACAGAAATATTTTAATGATGAGCCTTATCGAGACATGACTTTAAACTGAACATCAATTAGTTGCTCTTGTTATGTGAATGACATTCTATAACGTAGGTTAATCATTGGATTTCTCTTGTATTTTAATGTACTGGCCACAAGTAAGATTTAATCTTAACTGGTGTTATTTATCTTAACTGAATTATGCAGATGGCCTGGGTTTGCATGTGAGACTTGCTTTATGCATGTGTTCTGACACGTTCTTAGACTCATCGTGTTCATGAGCTGCGGCTTTTCTTCTTTAGGACCTTTGTCGGAGAATCTAAGTGCAAGTGTTTTATTCTATAATCTCAGTGGATGGACAGATTTTCATGTAACTGTCTTCTCCAGAGCTTGAGATTTGTTCTGTGAAATATCCTTTTACTGACTAATAGTCTGTCACCTTCGCTTGTTTGCCGAACTTGTCCACCTTACAACAGCTGCTGTGCTGAGCAGGTGCACAGAGACACATAAACAAAGGGGTTTCCTTCTACTTATTCCTGGCAGCTCTAAGTTTTACTGGATAATTTGCCTGTGAAGAGTTCCAGTTTTACTGTAATAATGAAAATCAGTTTCTGCAAGTTACCAGCCTGTATGTAGGGTGATAGAGCCAGCAATGCAATATTCTGGAGCCTGGCAATGCTTAATCCTAGTAAACTTCAAATGCCTGGGAATCTTTCTGGCTCAGTGTGGATGTCATGGTGGTTTTATAAACTCATTATATGTTTGTTACTTATTACTGATTATGTTTTTGTCCTTTTAGCTTACGAAGAGATTGCAGGGCAACCCCTACAGGTAAGAGACAGCTCAGATACAGTTTAATTCACCTGAAACTAGTATATGCATTATGGTTCCTCCCTCTGCTTACATGATTGATTTCCATAGTAGCTGTAATTAATCTGCAGCATCTTGAGGTAAAAATTCTCAGCTGATAGTGGGTGCAAAGAGAAATTTGTATTAAGGCAATGCTTTGTCAGGATGGCTGAAGTGAAATTAATAAAGGAAAGGATACCTGAAATAAGTACGTAACCTGTATCTGAAGTCTCAGAGTATCGACACTGTGGATCTGATCAATATGTAATATATAATAACTATCAGCTGTATTGCCTGTTTGGTTCAATGATCAAATATACATCTCCTGATGTTGTGTTTAATTAATAACAAAATGTGGTCTTCCTCCTTATCCTGTTACATTGATAAAAGGATAGCTTTGCTGAGACTCGCTGTCCTTAATAGTTGTTGGGTTTTTATGGTGGGTTTTTTCTTTGTTTGGGTTTTTCTTGTTTGGGTTTTTTTTTTTTAAAATGAAATTTCCCTCAGTGTAAATGGACAAAAAATTAGTGTGTTTTGATCTTTTATTTATTGATACCTCCCATAACAGATGTCAGAAACCCTGACCTCTGAACATGTCTAGTGTAATCCCTCGCTTAAATGTCTGTTCTTTTCGTAACAAATAACTTCCATAGGTATTTCATCTGGATAGTCAGACTGTTCTATTTCCATCTGCACTTATCTTTTTATATAATAAAGGAGGATCACTTGCTGTAGAACTGTTCAGCATCCAGAATGCGAAATGGGTGTTTGATACCATTTGTTTTTCTTTTCCAGTGCCTCACTAATGGTTCGATGGCTGAAGTCTGTTTTTACTCTACACGCATCCTACCTTTCCACAGTAAGTATTTTGCACTCATACTAATGGATGTAACTAAAATTAGACTGAAGTGCTTAAATACATGTATGTTCTTCCTTTGGGATTGTGTCCCCCACTGCTCACACGTGTCAGTCCCCTAATCAGTGTGCAGAGGGCGGTACTTCCGCCACTTTTGCCAAATTGTTGCACAGTGGTTATAAACAGTCTTGGTCATTCATGACGTAATTATGATCATCCCGAAGTCAAAAGAAGAAAGGTTATGACATACCTGTGAGAGTTTAGGGAATAAAATTACTGTCAAAGAGTAATCCACCCTGTGCCACTAAGTCTTACAGAACTAAATTTGCTTTGCTGTTGTAACGCTCGTCTTTAGACTGTCTTCGGAGTGGCTGGATTTATAGGATAAAGTTGTGTCAAAGCTGTCAGGGTAGTAAGTAGTATCATAGCGTCTGGAGTGAAGTCGAGCCTTGCCTTGCAAGTGATGCATAAAGCACTCCTGCTCAGTTAAGAAAAAGGCATTTTGGCTGTGTTGGTCCTTTCTCCCATTACAGGATTGTTGTGCATCAGGACCTGTGCCTGTTGCTGAGCTGCAACTGAATATACTGGTATATATCCAGTTCCCATTTACATGGCTTTACAAAAAGTGATTCAATACCTGCTTATGGCAGTGACTGTGGAAAGGAAAAGCAGTATAAGAATTGGCATGTTTTGAAAGCAGATGATGTTTCTAAGTGTGGCTCAGTGTTAACTGTTCAGGCTGCAGGTGGTTTCTGTGAAGCCTCAGCTCTCCTTTCTGTCTAGAATAATGTGAGTCAAGGATCGCTTGCCTCAGGCTTACAAATGTAGTGTAAAAATATTAACACGAGGCACTTGTGGTTTGTTGGTCAGCAGCTTCATTTTCCCTTATTCCTCTTCTCCCAAGTTGCCAGACCTTATTCCTCAGCTGGGAATGCTATACCAGTTAATGGAGAGCAGAGTAAAAACTTTGCAAAAGCTTTCCCGTCTACATGGAAGACTCTTCATTCTTGTCACCCAGGTGAGTTCCAACTAAATAACATGGGATATGCAGTATTGTTTGCAGACTTAACCTCCTGTTGTGGTTAAATCTGATGGGACCTGTTATTGGGAACTTAATTCAGCGGCTGTACAGCTGCACTGATAATGCTCAAAGCAGTACATTTAACTGACTCACTAATCACTTGCTGGAAATGTTAACACAATTTTCCTGCCAAATGTGTCTATGAGCCTGTAGAGTGTTAAAGGGGAATAAATAGGAGGTATTGCACTGCTTCAGAGCAGAAGTCTCCAGAATTTTACTTTGTCCTTCATACTTGTTCGGCTGTTAGACTACTTCTATAAATAAATTAATCCACATTAAACTTGATGTGGACTTCATTTACATTGTTGCAAGTTTTGTGGACTTTTAAAGTTGGAATATATGATTGCATCTAAGGTTAATCTGCAAATCCCATTCAGGTTGCAGCGTCAGCAACGGTTCAGGATGTACCTGAGGTTAACCAGACTGCAAAGCTGGTATATGAGGATGGTAAGTGTTGTATGCTGGGTGTAGCTCAGCTCCTGAATTCACGTGACAGATGATTCTTGATGGCTGTTCATCATGCTCCTGTGCTTATCTGTCAATGTTCAGTCTACAAGTAGAGAGTTTCTGTGGGAAGTCAGTGGCAGGAAAGTCAGTGGTTAATGACGTGGGCATCTTGTAGTTGATTGTTCCTTCATTCCTTCCTCTCCTTTTATTTTCTTTCACTCCCTCCCATCTCTGCTTCACAAATTAAGGAATCAGTTAATTGGAAGTGCAGTATGCTGCTTAACTGAATAGGTAACCTCAAATTGCTGGTGTTAACACCAGCACCAGAGCTAAGTTCTGCTAAGGTAGATACCATCAACGCACTTCTAACTTGGAGTCAGCAGGACATCAAGCTGGTGGATATCAGTGTGTGTGCACGTAAACTTCCAGTTCGGCCTTTTTTTTCCCCCTACTGCAACTTCATGTTCTATGATTGTAATGGAAGTGACTTGCTGCCAATTCATGTAGATTGACCAAATCTTCAGGTAGAGTAAGTTTTGGAATTGAACTAGCACAGTTTGGAGAGTTAGCAGCATGTGGGGCTGGGCTTTGTTTGCACAATGATGTTTTAAGGACTGTTCTGAAGACTGAAGGATTGTTTTGTGTTTGCAGAATCCTCAGAGGAAGAGGAAGGCTCAGATGATGAGATGATTGCAGATAAAGACTCTGATGTAAGTGGAGTTGAATCAGATCTTCTCTCATTTGCTTGTAACAGAAATGGTATAACTTTTGAAGGTTCAAACATTCCTGTTTACTTTTTCCCCCCAGGAAAACTGGGATGAAGATGACGAAAAAGGGGAGCAGTCTGATGAACAAGACATGACTGTTGAAAAGGAAATCAATGGTGATTCTGATTTGGAACCAGAAAATGAAAGTGAAGAAGAATAACAGGATGAAAGAATAATTGTAACAGTTTAAACAAGTGGGCCACCAAACTCTTCATTCTGGATCGTGTTGCTGGAAGATGCCACTTTTGCATATAGGGAGTGCAGACTCTTGCACGGCCTGTGTGCAGAGGCACATGTGGGGCACTGTGCAGTTCCGAATCCAGAATGTTTAACCATGCCAGCCTTCTCTCGCCCGATTTCCCTGCGCTTACTTATAGAAACATTTCTTCCACCTCATGGTCAGATTATGCCTGTCACGTGGACATGCATTTGTATCTCAAGTGAAATAAATCTGCCACCGCTGTTTGTGTGGTAAACTTGGTTCAGCTTTACATTGAATTTGTTTCAGATATTCAAGGATCAGGAACAACTGGTCTATACCTTCTTTCCATGCTTCAGTTAGCAATAGCAAGTGGGCATCCTGCTGCATTTTTTTTAAAAACAAACAAAGAAACCACCAAAAAGAAAAAAAAAAGATATTTTTGTAATATTTAAATTCTCTACTGAAATTCTTTTCCTTCGCCCCCATCCTCCATTGGTTTAGCCGCGCCTTGGCAAGATCTAAATGCCAAACTGACTTAAAAGATGGCTGCTTCTTTTTTTAACAGATTTAAACTCAAGACTTTTATATGTACAAATCAGCGACTTTTCTTGTGCTTCGAAAGGACGTTAGAACTATCACTGGCTCCTACTTTTGTTTTAATGGAGGCTGTATATAAGTGTAATGCTAACCCAGAGGACAGACTGTGTTGAATTGGGTGGGGAAAGGCAAGTGACCCAGGGAAACGAGAAGATGAATGCTTGTGAATACATAGCGCACAGCTATTACCTTTATTACAGATTTTTAATCTCTCAGTGGCAGAACAAGGACAGCTATTTGCTCAGCTAATGGAAGCTGAAGTGGTGCAAACATGTTTTTAAGAGAAAAAACAAGGTAAAGATTTGAGCCATTCACCACTATAATGTACAATAAATATATTTGTCTATAAATGGAGCTGTTGCAACTAAATACCACCCTCTTTGTAAAGTGAATAAATATACATCTCCTTTACCAAATACCTGTCCTGTGGTGTGTGTTGAGAGATACTTCAGGTAGCTACAGGTGGTGGTTGAGGATAGCATGCTCTTTGTAGAAGCAGATTTCTAGGGGAGGAGGAAGACAACCTAGAAGGTTACGGTGTTCTGCAAAGCATCTATTGGTAACGATTTCATAACTCCCAGGGTTTCAGTCCTACCTGTTGGTTTGTCCACTGCTTGGGGATTGTGTTCAGGCTGCAGCGGTGTCTAGAGGCATAGGGGATTGTGTCACGGACAAAGCTGGAAGAGACATGCTCTGACTTTGGAGAGCTGGGGGTAGAAGAGCAGCAGTCGGAGGCTTCCAGTCTGTGGAGGGTTTAAGGGACAGTAAATTAGTGTCTTAGCACTTTTATAAAGGCAGGCTTTTGGTCCCTTTCTGAGATGCTGTGGAATGAATGCCAAAACTCGTGTACCTGGTGCTCACACAGGCCACCCAGTGAGGCTGAAGTCATGGGTACTGATGTTAACTGTTTGCAGACAGGCTTCACGTCAGGCAAAAAAGGGATATGAATGAAGATCCGTTGCTCTTGAGGTGAGTGCTCTTCTGCTGAGCTTTGGGGGTGCAGAGTAACACAAGGAGCAGCTGTGGTGCAAGGACCTATGTATATCTGTGTCCCAGCCTTTCCAGCAGTTGAAGCAGGAGTCCTGGTTTGGGTTCAAAGAGCAGGCTGAGTTATCTTGTTGGCACTGTTTGGGTATGGGGAGTGGTGGCACTGGGAAATTGCCACCAATTGAAATTCTGCAAATCCATTTCAGTATCAGACAACAAATTGGTAGCAAGGGTAGGAGTCCTGGTCTCCTAGTCTGGTGTGTGGACAGCTGGATCTGACTGAACTCTGAGCCCTCCACCTGCATCACGCTGAAGCAACCCTTACGTCTGAAGCCGTTTGGGTCTGGCAGCTGCAAGCAATTGGCTGGTAGTTCCCAAGATCACACCTTAGAGCTGGTAACTGGCAGCTCTGTGCACTTCCAGATTCTTACAGCTTTTTACCTGCAAAGCCAAGGTCTCAGCCAGCTGATGACTAAGCTGTTTGTGTCTTTGTCTACCAAAAGTGCAGCATCATCGGGAGAAAGAGGCTGCAAGTGGGGTAGGTCCGCCCTTGCAGCCCTAATCACGGTAGTTGGGGAGCAATGAAGGCAGTAAAGACAGACCAGCTGCATTTGGAGCAGCTGAGGCCGGGTGAGTTTGTGTGAAGAATCCAAGGTGTGTCCAGAGCAAGCTTCTGTAGTTGAGCAGTCAAGAAATCAGTGGTGTGGGAACTGAGGCATACTTTGCTTTATTTGCATCACTAATATTGTGATGTAAGGGATTTCCCCCCTCTCCCAAGTGCCGGTGGCCTTATTTCCAGCTGAGAGAAGTAAATGAACGTGACTGTAATATGGAGCAATACCGTAGATGGTCAGAGGGTGTCAGACCAGCTCCACAAAACTCCCACTACCAGCACCAAGAGCACCCTGTGAATCGTACCTTTGAGGAGGGCCCGGGTTGCCAAATGCATCAGTCACTGGGCTGGCAGTTTAGGGCTTATTTGATACATCTGACTCCAGTCACTGTTGTTGTGGAGCCACAGAGCCATGTGACAGCTGGGTATTGGTAGCTCTCTTGTCCCGAACCCAAACATCTTGGGTTTTTCTTTTGTTTTGATACTATTTTCTTTTCTTTTTTCTAGCGAGCTCCTTCTGGGACCTGGGCCTACAGACTTCACCTTCTTGCTTAACAAGGCAGATTCCTACAGGGAGGGCTCATGCAGCCCTTTCCCATGGCATTGAGTCCATAGTAGGTGTTAGGCAGGTGTCTGTGGAGGAGCAGGGTCGCTCAGCTGGGCTCCAAAATGAAATCAGTTGTTACATTCATAGAAGCATGGTTGCCTTCATGCTCCTGCCATTGGTCCCTTCTCCAAGTCATGCAGCAGAAGGTTGCGCAGTCTTGCAGCCAAAGGTGCCTCGCTAACAAAGAGCGATGTTTCCTTAGCAGGATACAGGCCAGGAGAGGAGATCTTTGGCCTCCAGTTCATGCAGGAGTTGTCCTGACTCTTCTGCACCACACACTGGTCGCACAGTGGCAGTGAGAGGCCTCTCAGGATGTCCTTGGTAGGGTCAAACCCTCCACGTACGGGGCAGGGATGTACCTACCCAATCCCTGTAGGGCACAAGCAGCCCCAGCATCTGCTCAGTGGTTCTAGTGCAGAATCCAGCCCTTGACTGGGAGCACACAGGGCCGGGTGCTGTCTCCTTCTCAGGGAAAGCGCGGCCCTGCTGAGGGGGATCCAGAGCTCTGGTGGGGTTGGTCTCTTCTCTCAAGGAACAAGTGACAGAACAAGAAGAAACGGTCTCCAGTTGACCCAGGGGAGTTTAGGCCGACTCCTCTGCAGCTGACCAACATGCCCAATCCTTTTTGCAGGGTCGCTCTCCAGCCACTCCTCTCCCAGCTTCGAATGGTGCCCGGCATGATCCTTCTGCAAGTTCTCTCATCCGTTATGAAGGCAGGGGACAGGATGTCTGGTGGAGTTTTACTGATCTTTGAACAAACAACAACAATAAATGGGTGGTTGTATAGAGGCACCTCAGCATGCTGAACAGACAAGAATTGGTTTTGTGGCAAGAATAAGGATTTTAGGCTTTAGGTCACTAAAAGAACACGGTGATGAAGAAGAAGTAAATAACCACCAGAGGTCACAGAAGACCACCAAAAGGCCCTAACCTGAATTTTATTACGAATGCTCTGACTATGTAAATGAATTCCAGGAACCCATTAGCATAAGACTGCTCTTTCTAAGAAATATAATAAAGAAAAATAAGTAATGTTTATCCTGCATAAAACCTATGTCCCTAGCTTGCATGGGTACGCACATTTGGAGGAGTGATCCCCTGTGCATCCGGCGCCGCAAAATAAAGAATGCCTGCTTAATAACTTCAGTTATTGAGTTTTTCACTGCATCAATATCATCTTGTAGAAATCAGGGCTAATGCAGTCCTCATGAAATTTTCTACAAATTATCTTGAGGCAAGCGTGGAGTAATTTAGTGTTGAAAAAATGTACTGCAGAAACAGCTCTAGACAAGTACAGTCTGTATTACTCAGGAAGTTGTAACATGTAAATACTTAAAGTGCATCTTTGAAATATAATGATACATAAATTCCTAGTCTATCATCAGCACAAGGACATTTATTGATGTGAGTGGAAACATTTGGGGGATAGGGATCTTGTTTCTTTTTCTCTTTTTTTTGTGAAAGTGAAATATAGAACTAAAAATGCAATGGGGAGCTGGTCTCTGGTTGATGAAAGACAGGTCCTGGTTGACTAAGCTTATCTCCTTCTATGACAAGGTGACCCACTTAGTGGATGAGGGAAAGGTTGTGGATGATATCTACCTGAACTTTAGTAAACTTTTGACACTGTTTCCCCACAGTATTCTCCTGGAGAATCTGGCTGCTCATGGCTTGGATCAGCAAACGCTTTGCTGGGTGAAAAACTATCTTGATGGTTAGTCCCAAAGAGTGATGGTGAGTTAAATCCAGTTGGTGGCCAGTTACAAGTGGTACCCCCAGGGCTCAGTATTGGGGCCTGTTGTGTTTAATAACTTTATTAATGATATGGACGAAGGAATTGAGTGCACCCTCAGTAAGTTTGCTGATGATATGAAGCTTGGCAGGAGCGTAGATGTGCTTGAGGGAAGGAAGGCTCTTCAGAGGGACCTGGCTAGGCTGGATCGATGGGCTGAGGCCAATTCAATAAGGCCAAGTGCATTTGTGTCACAACCCCCTGCAACGCTACAGGCTTGGGAAGGAGTGTCTGGAAAGCTGCCAAGTGGAATAGGACCTGGGGTGTTGATTGACATCCACCTGAACATGAGCCAGCAGTGTGCTCAAGTGGCCAAGAAGACCAACAGCACCCTGGCTTGTATCAGAAACAGTGTGGCCAGCAGGACTAGGGAAGTGATTATGCTCCTGTACTTGGTGAGATCACACTCACTAGTGAGGTTGCACCTTGAATAATGGGTTTAGTTTCAGGCCCCTCACTACACAAAAGACATTATGGTCTGGAACATTTCCAAAGAAGGGCAACAAAGCTGGTGAAGGGTCTAGAGAACAAGTCTTGTGAGGAGCAACTGAGTGAACTGGGGTTGTTTACCCTGGAGAAGAGGAGGCTCAGAGGAGACCTCATCACTCTGTACAACTACCTGAAAGGAGGTTGTGGTGGGGTGGGAGTCAGTCTCTTTTCCCAGGGAACAAGTGATAAGACAAGAGGAAATGGCTTCAAGTTGTGCCATGGGAGGTTTAGGTTGGACATTAGGAAAAACTAATTCACTGAATTGGTTGTTAAGCAGTGGAACAGGCTGTCCAGGGAGGTGGTGGAGTCACCATCCCTGGAGGTATTTAACAGATGTGTAGATGAGGTACTTAGGGACATGGTCGATTGGCAGGGTTAGGTTAATGGTTGGACTCAATGATCTTGAATGTCTTTTGCAACTGAAACAATTCTGTGATTTTATGATGCTAATTCTGTTCAGTGATTTTACTTCCCAACTAAGTACCTTCTAAGTGCACTTTCTGAAGTTAATGACATGATTTTGCAGACAGTGTCTGCTTCTAGCAGTGATAACACTTGATGTTTAGAATTGCTACCAAAGATTGGTATGTAGAAAGGCTCTTGCTTATACTTCCTCCTATGAAGATGAAGGTCACTGCTAAATCTTGTGTGCCATGTTGGGGGTGCAGAAAGTAAAAGGCTGCAACTGTGGGGAAGAGCGGACAAGACAGGTGACCCTGAACTGCCCAATGAGGTATTCCATTCCATGTACATCATATTCGGTATAAAGCTGTGGGATTACAAGGGTCAAGTTCTCTTCTTCAATGACTGGCCTCCAAGGAGAACTCTGTCCATTATGCCTTTGATCCTGATCCATGCCTTCCTGAATCCAGTTTCAGCATCTGGTTCCCCCGTGCCACTGAGTCCAATCTGGGACTTTCCTGGTGCCTGCTCCACAGCATCAATGGTGATGGTGACGTAATTGCCATCAGAGGCAGTTGGGTTCAATACTGGTTTTGTATATATTGTTGTATATTTCATTTTATTATTATTGTTTTCATTAAAGCTGTTTTAATTTTTCAATCTATAAGTCTCTTTCCCTGTTGTGGGAAACCTCAGCTTGTCCGAGGAATTAGAATGTGAGTCAGATAAACAACCTTGAATGAACATCTGTGCACCCTTGAGGAGGCCAGAAAGTCCAGAGAAAGGAACCACCAGTTGACAAACAGAGAAAGCTTATCAAAGCTATAACAGAAAGAGAAAAGCATCTAATTGTGGACAGGTGGTCTTTGCTTAGGCCAATCAGGTGTGGGCACTTGTTATCAGAAGGGTTATAAAAGGGCTTGTAGCCACAATAAGTTTGAGCACTTGAGCCTTTGGAGAATGAGTTGAGTCTGTCTCAGCAATGACATGTGGAGTCCTTACAATGACATCTCCCTTACACCCTTTCTCTTCTGCTTCTTAGCCTCTGGAGGTCACTCTTATCATCTGTAAAGACCAGATAGCCTGTTAAGGAGTATATTGAATGCCACCTGAGCAAATGTACCACTGTGAGAAAAGGTATTAAGTACCCGAGAGAATTAGCTGTGTGACAGGTGATTTATGGTGACAGGTGAGGAGTAGACCCTGATGCAATCCCTTGCCAGTGACCCATATTGCGGAAGTTTGTGCAGAATGCACCATCAGTGTATTCCCACACATTGTCAACAATGATCTGAGGAAGAGATGACGAGACACCAACTGTGACTGAAGAGACTAACAAACAGAGTATAACAGTATGAAGACACTGTCTCTGGTCCCCTGCAGGCCCGTGTGAATGAGCTGTGGGGAAAGTGACTGAATCGTTTGAAAAACTGTTTGGAAAAGCTCGACAAGAGGGAGATTGCATCCTATTCTTCCCCTGAATGGACCCATGTTGAAGCCATTTAGTAGAAGATGCTCTCCCATAACACCAGTTAAACTGGAAGAGTATATGTCACGACGTACCCTGTGGTCTCTCCTGTGTGAGTTTGGAGACAAAATGAGCAGAAGGGATGGAAAACCTACCTCTGCCCTACAGACACGAGTACTTTACTTACAAGGTAAAACAAAGAGAAGAGAGCTCCAGTCTACTGTGAGCAATTCCCTGGTCCGAGTACATGGGCCTCAGACCCAAATGTGAGTAGTGGCAATGAAAATATAAGGTATGTAGTTGACACAAATCCTGTAACCCATGTAAATCCTGTGAACTAGGTAAACCATGTTAACCCAGTGAACTGCATAAACCCAGTTGTCAATAGTGGGTACTACTGTCATAATTATAGGGGCCCTGGTTTCAGTCAGGTAGAGGAGAAGGACAACAGAGTTTATTGGACTGTGTGGATTCAATGGCCTGACGCATTAGAACCACAAAAGAATAGAGCCCTGGCAGACACTGGTGCACAGTGCACCCTATTGCCATCGAATCATAGAGGGACTGAATCTGTTACTATTTCTGGAGTGACAGGAGGATCTCAGAAACTAACTGTATTGGAGACTGAAGTGAGTCTAACCAGGAAGAAGTGGGAAAAGTACCCTATAGTGACTGATCCAGATGCCCCATGCATCCTTGGCATAGCCTTCCATAGGACAGGTTATTATAAGGATGCAAAAGGGTATCAGTGGATTTTTGGTATAGCAGCTGTAGAGACTGGGGACATGGAACAGATGACTCATCTTGTCTAAACTTTCAGAGGAGTCTGCTGCTATGGGATGGATGACAGTTGAAGATCAAAAGATGCTAGTTACTACTAAAATGGTGCATCAACAACGTCACACCAACTGAGACTATAGTTCCTACTCAGAAGCTTATTCATCAACTAAGTCAAAGGGTGGTTAGGAAAACTCGCTCACCCTTTAACAGTCCTGTATGGCCAGTGCAAAAATCTAATGGGGAATTTAAATTAACAATGGACTATCGTGGCCTGAATGAAGTTACACCAGCGATGAGTGCTGCCGTGCCGAACATATGAGAACTCCAGTACAAACTGTAGTCAAAGACAGCTAAGTGGATGCTACCATTGACATTGCTAATGCTTTTTTCTCTATTCCTTTATCACCATAGTGTAGGGCCACAGTTTGCTTTCCCCTGGATATGTGTTCAGTATACCTGTAATCTACTGCTCCAGGGGTGGAAACACAGCCCTGCTATTTGCCATTGACTGATACATATTGCACTGGCTAATGGTGGAGTTCCAGAAGACCTCCAATGCACTGATGATGTCATTGTATGGGGGTAACACAGCAGAAGTCATCTTTGAGAAAACTGGACAAGGCTAAGCCCATCAGCGACAGTGGTAACACCTGTCCAATAACATATTTAAGGGGGAAAAAGTTGCTGTGCAAAAGCAACTGCAACCATGGGAGAGTAGTGAGACTATGTGAGAGAAACAACTCTGCAGACACCCAGGTTAGTGAAGGAGGGGGAGGAGGTGCTCCAGGTGCCAGAGCAGAGATTTCCCTGCAGCCTGTGATGGAGACCATGGTGAAACAAGTTGTCCCCCTGCAGCCCATGGGGGTTAATGGTGGAGTAGATATCCACCTGCAGCCCATGGAGGACCCAATGCCAGAGCATGTGGATGCTCTCAAAGGAGGCTGTGACCTTGTGGAAAGCCTGTGCTGGAGCAAGGTCCTGGGGCAGGACCTGTGATCCTGCAGACAGGAGCTCACATTGGAGCAGGTTTGCTGGCAGGACTTGTGACCCTGTGGGGGACCCATGCTGGAGCAGTCTGTTCCTGAAGAACTATATCCTGTGGAAAGGACCCATATTGGATCAGTTTTTGAATAACTGCAGCCCATGTGAAGGACTCACATTGGAGAAGGTTGTGGAGGACTGTTTCTCATGGGTGGGACCACACTGGAGCAGGGGAAGAGTGTGAGGAGGAAGGAATGGCAGAGACAACATGGGATGAACTGATCACAACCCCCATTCCCCATCCCTCCTGTGCCTCATGGGGGCAGAAGCTAGAGAATTCGGGAGTGAAATTGAGCCCAAGAAGAAGGGAGGGATGGGGGAAGGTGTTGTTAAGATTTGTTCTTGTTTCTCATTGTCCTACTCTGATTTGATTGTCAATAAATTAAATTAATTTCCCCATGTCAAGTCTGTTTTGCCTGTGATGGTAATTGGTGAGTGATGTTCCTGTCCTTATCTCGACCCACAAGCCTTTCATCATATTTTCTCTCCCATGTCCAGTTGAGGAGAGAAATGATAAAGTGGCTTGGTAGGCACCTGGCATCCAGCCAAGGTCGACCTACCTCAGGATGTTACTAGCTGGTACATTACATTTCCTTTGCCATCACTGACTGATCACAGACTGATCACCTTCTACCAGAGTCGGGCAGTTTGTTCTACTGGATACACAGCAATAGACCTGGACAGAGATATTATAGATGCTGTGGTCTTGTGAAGCTGGGTTTATTCTCTCCTTTTCATTTACATGGCAGTATTCAGATCTTGCTGTCTGATGTTCATATGCCATTCAGGCTGACAGAATGTACATATTCTTTTTAAATGGCACTGCTACTTAAAGGAGAGAAGGAACAATCAATTTTCAGACCCTTTGAGTTTGAAACCTTTCACCAAAACACTAGGGGAATTTGGAGTCTGTGTTAGGAACTGCTCAAACTAGAAGAGGTGAGGTGATTATCATTACACAGCTCTATCACTTCCCTCAGCTAATATTACTGAGGCAATTGGTATCATTATAGTCTCTAGGTGTAGCTGTTCCAACAGCAACAGTGAGTATGTTTTGACTTTGGTCAAACAAGTTTTGTAGGCTAGCCCAAGATTAAATGGAGTATGCTAGAACAGGATCACAAGGAAAGAAGGAATGGTAAGGCTGTAGGGTTTTTTAGGTTGTTATTTCTCCATTTTTTAAAGGCAGCATAAACTAGCACTGACATGAAGCTCTGTAGTTGTAGAAGGGAGACCAGGCAGGTCAGGATGTTCACCAAAGACCCTCCCTGGCAGCTTGCCCCTGTCCTGTAACACTTTCCAAACTTTTGTATTTCCATTACTGGCCTGAATGAGGCCTTGACACTCTTACAGCTGAAGGGGAAATCCTATCAGTTCAGCTTAGCAAAATGTTTTGGACTACATTTTCAAAAGAATGTTGATGGGAATAGCAAAACAAGAAGCAATTGATTACATCTCAGTTTATACAGTTTAAAAAAAAGGCAGGCCAAGCTGCAAAACTAGCTTTGTGGGAGAAGCTCATGCTGATTCCCTTCCCCACCTCTGAAGATCCGTGCAGCCCAAGTACTTTCCTCCTCAGCTGCCAAGGTGTTTATCCTTGCTGTGTGGGTTCTGGAGCCAACTGATAAGTCAGTGGCTGGGGCATCCTTTGGCTAGACCTGAGAAGTTGCAGGTACTGCATCTCACTTTATAGTTTATCATCCAAAGTCATCTCTGCCAAAAGATGCTATTTGTTCTAGCAAATGCAAAATTGAAAATCCATAATTAAGATCAGGTTTTGGATATGGTGCTTTGATTAGCTGCGAAGAAATTCAAATACATTTTTCAGCATGTAAAATAATACAAGTGTTGCCATATTTGTGTCCCACACATAACATACACTACTTATCTATCCATAGTAGCACTGCAAAAAGTAAGCAGCATATTTTGAAGCACATGCAGAAGAAAGAGTAATTTCTCATAAGTGGGTAAAGTTGTACTCAAACATATGTGCTGCATAAACAATATTAATTTTACTCACAAATTATCTGTATACCCTAAATGCAAAGAAGGCCAATGGCATCCTGGCCTGTATTAGAAATAGTGTGACCAGCAGAAGTAGGGAGGTGATTGTCCCCCTGTACTCAGCACTGGTGAGGCCTCACCTTGAGTACTGTGTCCAGTTTTGGGCACCTCAGTACAAGAGAGATATCGAGGTGCTGGAGCGGGTGCAGAGGAGGGCAACGAAGCTGGTCAAGGGATTGGAGAATAGATCGTATGAGGACCGTTTGAAGGAGCTGGGTCTGTTTAGTTTGAGGAAGAGGAGGCTGAGGGGAGACCTTATCACTTTCTACAACTACCTGAAAGGACATTGTAGACAGGCTGGTGCTGGTCTCTTCTCTCAGGA
The DNA here is from genome assembly GCA_025331215.1 of Actenoides lindsayi. Lineage (NCBI taxonomy): Eukaryota > Metazoa > Chordata > Aves > Coraciiformes > Alcedinidae > Actenoides > Actenoides lindsayi. The sequence continues at coordinate 54,751 of WTSP01016475.1, read as the reverse complement.
AATTAGTGACAGAACCAGAGGGAATGGCCTCAAGCTGAAACAAGGCTGGACACTAGGAAAAAATTCTTCACAGAAAGAGTGCTGAGATATTGGAACAGGCTGCCCAGGGAGGGGGTTGAGTCTCCATCCCTGGATGTGTTTAAGCATCGCTGAGATGTGGTGTTGGGGGAGATGGTCCAGGGGTGAACTTGTCGAGTAGGGTTCATGGTTGGACACGATGATCCCAAGGGGCTTTTCCAACCTCAGTGATTCTGTGATTCCGTGATTCTCAAACCTGCCTGAGCCTGACTGTGCTCAGACCCCTTTGCAGCTGGTTTCTGCAGCCACCCAGTCGGTGCCCAGCAGAAAACCACTCTCCCCACCACGGACCCCTTGGCTACTGCCCATCCAGCTGCCTCGTGCCCCGTTGGGCATCCTCTGCCATGGCAGAGGAGCCCAGGAGAGACTGAGCTGTGGGTTTTACTTCTTTTGGAGGTGTGAAGAGTTAAGTGTGGGCCGGGGAGTGTTGAGCAGGGTAATTGCTCCCTGACATGAAGGCAGCATGAATATCCAGCCGGATAATTCACGCTGCCCGTGGGTTTTAGTCTGGTGCATGGAGCTTCCAGCGGGATCCCGGGCACTGGGTGGGTCTGAGACCCCCTGAAAGCAGGGAGGCAGTTTTCTCAGCCATCCTGGCACCACAGCGAGTCCCTGGCGTCGCAGGGCTGGAGTGAAAGTCTGTCCCCGACGCTCTTCATCCCGAGGTGACGATTCACAGGGACGCAGTTGCCGGCCGCGTCGCTGCCAGCGCTGTGAGGCCTTAAAGGTGTCGGTCTGACCATTTGTAAGAGCTGAAATGAGCTCTTGAAATGGAGCACGGAGGCAGGACCTGGTCTCACGACACATCTCCAGCACCTTCCTCCCAGCCAAAGCGGATCTCAACCCTGTCCCACCGCCCGGGCGCGAGCTGTGAGCATCTCAGGTCCCTCATCTCACAGATTTGTGGCCGTATTTTTAAACCTTTCGCAGCGGGGGATTTGTAGCTCCTGCCGATCCCGAGGGAAGGAGGACATTAAATAATTAGAGGCCTCTTCAATTAAGGCCTCTCGCCCAGCGCGGGAGAGCGGCGGGGGCGCTCGGCGCAGCTGCTCTCGCCGAGGGCGGCACGAGCTGGGGCGGGGGGACGTCACCCCTCCGTGAACCGGCGCAAAAATATCAGGCATCACATGTCCCAAACCAGCCCTCGGATTATCATATTTTGCCGTTAAACCCCGAGGGGAGCTGTGGAATGCTGCCTCCCCTGTGGGGGAAGAGAAACCCCAGCGTCCTTCGGGAGAAGGTGTCAGCACGGATTTCTGCTGATGGTTTCTATTGCTGATCAAACAGAGGAATAATTAACGAATTCGGGCTTTTGATGAGGAGTTTATTTTTTAAAGGAATCATGGGGAGTGATTAGTGAAAATAAATTGCGTGACCCCGCAGTTCCCATCCAGCGTTTCCTCGGCTAATGAGGTGAGTTTGAACTCTGCGAGCAGGGCTAGAAATCCGGCTTCCCACTTTAATAAAAGGCAGCTTATACCCAGTGAAACCGGAACCACAGTAAATGTCAGGCTCGTTTTATAGTTCGCCGGGATTAGCATCGTTAGATACTGTTTTCAGGACAGCAGCAGCCAAAGGCCCAGCCCTGTGATGCTGGGAAGGTCCCAGCCCTGGAGGACTGGCTGCTGGAGGCTCAGCCGGAGCTGGAGTCGCCCTTGGGTGAGCTCTCCCAGGGCATCGGGCACGTGGGGTGGGTCCCGGTGTGCCCGGTGGCCCCGCGGCCGGGCTCGTGCGTCGGCAGGTTTGGGGTCTCTTACTGTAACCACGCACAAAAAACCTGATTTCCTGGTGCTGTCCTTTGGGCTGCTCCTTCTGCTGGTGGGTGACAACGAGGGACTCATCCAGGCACCCCCCGGGGATGCGGCAAGAAGCGGAGCTGGTTCCTTTTCCCGTCGAATGCTCCTCCTGGAGCAGAGGGTTTCCAGGGATGGGGAGCAGGGATGGGTGAAGGTCCTCGGGTGTCGCAGGGCAGTTTTTAGGCATTTTCTTATTAAAAACCTAGCAGTGGAGATAAAACGGGAACCTGGGGCCGTTTTCTACCAACACGGGAAGGGTGGGAAGGCCCTGCCGGGTCGTTGGAAGGGAGCTGTGACACAAAATCCCCCTCCCAAAGCTGAAGCAGAGAGGAACTGAGAGCCCAGCGTGGACGCGCCCTGTCCACGTTCAACAAAATAACATCCACTGTTAAATAACGACCCCTCCCGTGTCGCAGCCAAATGAAAAAGCGCAGCGGTGCATTGTTGCAGCCGCGGGGTGGAAAGAGGGGTTGTTTTTGCACCTAAATCAGCATCAGGAAGAAAAATCAAGGTGGGAGCCAAACGGGTTTGCAGACGGGGCCATGCCTGGTAAGCGGCAGCTGGGAAAGGACCGGGCAGCTCGTCTCTGTAGGCAAAGCCCAATTAGCGAAATTGCGTCAAATCGCTCAGGCCGAGACAAGGCCGTTTCTGGAACCGTCCCTCCTGCCAACGTCCCTGCTTTGTGCCCCGAGCTACCGGTGGTCTGGAAGCGTTCCCATCACGGGGCTGGGGCGAGGAGGACTGCCCAAGGGGCATGGACTCCTGCCCACCCTGTCCCTCACTCTGCTTAATTTGTCCTCTCCAGGTTATCCCTCCGCCTGGATTGCAGCCGTGCTGGCACTGGGGTTTGGGTGCTAAGCTGGATGCCTTGTGGATCCGGGTGGCTGCCGGCAAAGGCTGTCCGGAGCTCGACTACCCAGCCAAGACCGGGCACCGCTCGCCTGCTCCTGGAAAGAAGAATGTGTCACAATCCCTGAGGGATACGACGCAACGTTGGTGCGAGGGAAATAACACCGTAACGCGATCACATCGGGGAAGGGCCTGAGCTGGTTAAATAAAACGAAGCGAGGGTTCGGAGAGCAAGGGCGAGGTGGTTGCGGGGCGTTCTCTGCGCACAGACACCCAAAGAAGGGGGATTTTGGAGGCTGGAGAAGGGACTGTGCTGCCTGGTGCCCCAGCCAAGGCGATCCCGGGCTGAGCAAAGACTCTGCAGGCCTGGAGAGTTTTTGGTGGGGCGGATAATGCCTTAATAAATGAGTTGTCCTGTGGACACCTCCCTTTGACACAGTATCCTTGGGGCGACTGTTTTATTTTGGCACGGTAAACTAATAGTAGGAAAATATTCCAGGTATTTGGGATTCCTCTGAGCGCAGTTCAGCAGCTGACGACCCAGCCCACGGCTCCCTGCGGGCTGCAGCTGGATCCTGGGGGTAGGGGCTGGGCTAGAGCCAGGGTGCAGGGCTCAGGGTGCTGGGGAACCAGGGGACAGGGTGTAGAGGGGGGGCAGGGGGACAGAGTGCAAGCGGTTGGGGTACAAGAATGCTGGGGTGCCAGGTGCTGGAGTGCGAGGGTGCTGGGATGCTGGGGTGCAGGGGTTGGGACGCTGGGGTGCTGGGATGCTGGGGTGCAGAAGGTGCTGGGATGCTGGGGTGCAGGGGTTGGGATGCATGGGTGCTGGGATG
>WTSP01016475.1:0-51095 GCA_025331215.1 Actenoides lindsayi | reverse complement strand
GTGTGTACTAAATAAAGGAGAACGATTATACTCATATTGAGGTTGCATCGTTACTCCGGGACCCCGCACTCCGACAGACAAGAGGTAATGGTAGCAGGGTGAAACACAGGAAGTTCCACCTCAACATGAGGAAAAGCTTTTTTCCTGTGAGGGTGACAGAGCCCTGGAACAGGCTGCCCAGAGAGGTTGTGGGTTCTCCTTCTCCAGAAACTTTAAAGACCTGCCTGGATCTGTTCCTGTGTGGCCTGCCCTGGGTGTTACTGTGTTGGCAGGGGTGTTGGACTTGATGATCTCCAGAGGTCCCTTCCAACTCCTACCCTATGATTCTATGATATGGAGAAGAACATACTGTTGCAGCTGGAGTGCAGAGAGGCTATAAGAAGGTATATACAGCAAAATGCAGCACCACATCATGCTACTGACCTTTGTTCTTGGTGAGACCTTGTGGGATTTATGCTACAGGGCCTTGATGAGTGGCTGCCTTGAGATCACCGAACTGATTAGCAGTCACCTCCACTCAGGGACTAGTTCCAGGTGAAGTTTTTCTCCCTGCCCCCAGATTCCCTTTTTGGCACTCACATGGTCTCTTCTAGATGTACTGATGTTTGAACTACCTGCCTGCCTCCAGGTGCAGTCATGAGACCTAATTTTGCATGGAGGTTTGACTTGCTTCAAGCTCTGCCAACACGGGATTTATGGCATTTCAATACACTTGCTGTTTGCTTCTTTTCCATACAAAAAGCTCAGCACACACGTACCAGCTCCATGAAAAAGAGCTGTCTGCTAAATGAGCTGTTCCCACCATGCTGCCACCACCTTGGAGGGGGCAGGGGTGATGCCATTCCTCCTCGGTTCTCCCACCCATGTGCTGTGCCCGCAGAATTCCCCCATACTTCATCTCTGGCAGCGAGTGTAAATGATAGCTCGGCTATTTTTCATTTGTTATTATCGTCTGCTGTAGGCTAGCGACTGGAAATCATTTTCTACCTGAGACTGACAGGGATAATGCAATTCGGAAGAGGAACCATTTCTCAAAATGTCCACAGGCTGGGCACGGCAGCTGTTTGATTTCAGCAGGGTCAGACTCAGTCCTCTAATTCCAACTATTTCCGCCCCTCGCCCCCGGCAGGTTCAATGAAGGGAAAAGGCGGCAGAATTGCATCCTATACAATTTTATTTCAAGAGTAGCTATATAAATGAAACAAGCAAATGAAAAAAAACCCCAAACCCACCACCCCTTTCACACAACTTAAATTCAAGGCAGGCATACAAAACTTTTTCTCCACTGTAGGCACGGTGTTTTGTTTAAAATAGTGAAGGTGAAAAGTGAAATATATCCTTCTACCACTGCAGTCTTCTCCATGAATTTATTGTGGTCTGTAAATAATCAGATTGAGGTTTGTTGTTTGGTGTGTTTTTTATTTTTCTTTTGTTAAGAAAAATCCACCAACTTGTGCCTATTTTTCCTTTCTGTAGTGATCAGGCAGCTAATTTCTGGAACCATAGAGGATTTGAATGGAAAGCTGTTAAGAAGGGAATGAGGTCCTTCTTCATCGTGCCTCGTCTCTGTGTTTATTTTGTCATGATGTCCTCCAGTACAGGAGAGTGAGGAAGAAGCCATTACACTGATGGCTGTTTGAGACAGGCTATTACCTGCCTGTGAGCCTGGGCATTCTCCAACTTGTGGTATGCTCTTTGCCAAGGGGACCAATGAAAGATGAAAGTTTATTTCAGGACCTCTTCAAAGTTGATGGCAGGTAAACCAAATTGCAGGTCTATATTCTTCTGTCTCTATTTCCAGTCCAAGTTTCCATCATGTTCATTACATTGATTTTCAATAGCCTGAACAAATCTTTTCATGTACTCACACTTTATTTTTCCATCCAAATGACCACACTTTTTTCTCTTTCAGGAAGGAATGAAACAAGGTCTTTCCCAGCTGTTTGTAAAACTTAAAGTAAAGAAAGAACTCTGCTCCTCTGTGTCACTTTTTCCCTAGTGCATTCAGAGCTAGTCACTGTGTGACCCATGCTGTGCTGTGGGGTTTCTGAGAGGGCTAAGCAGGTCCAGCATCCCAAACATGGTTTGGTGGCTGCCACCTGGTAAAGTATGGGAAAATGTGGGCTTCTAAACATGCCTGCCCTGCACCTCCATCCTTCATCTCCATGGTGGTCTGTCCCTGTCACCATGAATGTCCCTGTCGTTGTACAGGTTTTGAGGTTGTGCATTGTCGTCTTATAATCTTTGGGAGCCCTTCAAATACAGTTCTGAAGCCTCAGCCCCACACTGTGCTGACAGATTTTCTGCTTGGCAGGAAAATGGTATTCAGCAGAAAAATGGGGTTCTTGGGATAAGTACAACTAATCTTTATGTAGGAACAGAGGGATTTTAAAGTCTGAGGACTTAATTTTGCATCACTGGGGCTCAGTTCATGGTCCTTGCCTTATCTTGAATGTGGTGATGTGGGAAAGTGTTTTATTTTTTGTGCAGCTTTGATGTTGCACAGCCGCCTCACTCTGCAGTAGCTCGAGAAGCACTTAAAAGCAAGTTGTAAGGGCCTGTAACCCCAGCAGCTGCACTTCCAGGCAGCAGAGTGAGTGTAGCAGGGCTGCAGTTAGCACTGCATGTTGCTCTGGAATAGTGGTCCATGTTGCAGTGTCAGTGGGGCCAATGGACTTTGCCCACCCTCTTTGAGATACGCCAGCTCAGAGCTGTCTCCAACAGACAGGAGCCCATGCTGACATTCAGGAGACTGGACATTTGGTAAAAACCATGGCAGCTGGGTCCAGTTTTCAAAATTATTTGAGCTAAATTCCGGTAAACTTGGAGACAAGGCTTTGGTCTTTTGAGTCATATCCAACCCTCAGGAATATGAGAGATTATTTGCATACAATGTGTTAGCAAACGTCTCACTGGCCCTGATTTTGACATGCTTGTGTAAGAACCAGGGCCTTTTTATTTTATTTTTTTTTTCTTCTCCTGTGCTCATCTGCCTTTAGACTTTGTATTTGCAAAGGGTGTCCTGAGGTGATGATTGGCTTTTTTTTTGGTTTTTTTTCTTTCCTTCTTATATAGTAACAGTTCTGCTATGGTAAAGCCAATGAAACACAGACTTGCACTGGACAGCAGGTGCCAGCAGCTGGTTTCTCAGCATCCCCAGCCAAGGTGCAACTCTGGGCAGCTGTTGACTCTTCAGGCAGCCAGGGCAAACAGGTGGCAAGATGCTGCACTGTGGAGAGAGTTACAGTGAGCAATTAACCAATATGCAGTTAACTGGATTAGCAACCTGGGAACCGAGTGGCTTTAGCTTAGGACCACATGATCCTGAATGAATTAGGGAGCAAAGGATGGTGTGTGTACAATGCCTTCTCTCATCAGAGGGTGGTTGAGGGGCTCTATGCAATCCTAAACTGGGCTGGTTTTCTGCTCCCACACGGAGGTCTCTGTTCCAGTTCGTGGGTCCTCTTTGGAGGCTGTCTATGGTGTGCTTTTGTATCTGGGATACCTCATTCTTTTCCTCTGGGGTACGGTTGCAGCTCAGAGCTTCTTTTCCTGCATCCCTTTGTATCACAAATGGCCAAGAAGCATCTTGATGTTCTTTTTTCAACCCTTACAGAAGTTAAGATATTCTCTATGATTTCCCTGGCATACAGCAATTTCTGATCCACTGCTCTGTTGAAGAACCACTGGCAATAGGCTTTTGGCTCATCGAGGTCTGATTTCAAAATGTGTCTGAGGGGGTAGGTGCATGGAATTAAGGTTACTCAGAATTGATATAATATTATAATTTCATGAAAAAAAATGAGAAAAATATCAAGTGTTCAGGTCTAAAACTTACTTTTTCCCAGAAATAGTTAAAACAAGTGCATTTTCACAGATCATATCAATTTTGTGAAATGACTCCATTCTCCATCAAAAAATTTTGGCAAACTGTGGTCCAGCTACTCTGTCTGCTAGTCTGCAAGCCCTTGATGGGCACATGTAAAGCCCTGATAATGCTTAACCAGCAGCTCTTAAAATAGTACCTCTGTAAATGAGAATAGTTCCCATAAATGCTATGATGTTTTAGACTTTTCTCCTCCAGCTGACCCAATCCAAATTGTTACCCTGACACAGACTGTTGTCACTAGATCAAGAGAAGCTATGTTTTGCTGGTCTCAGTTATTTACTGTGAAGTCCTAAGTGAGGTTTAGAGCACTGTTGCCTGCCACAGTTTCACAGTGTATTTGCACACTCCTTGAGCCATCTCATGAAGAGGTGTTAATTGCCACTGGTAGCAATGCAAACTGCTCTGGGCTCATCAGCAGGAAGTTGCAATATAATTATGAGTCCGAAGTATTATTGCCACAAATTTCCCTGATCTTTCTGAATCTGTGTGTTTATGTTTTGGAGTGTAAAGGTGTAATTTCCTTTCCCATTTTCTTTCTTGAGCTTTGTTCAGAAAATGCATCTCCTTTAAGCAAACCAAAGCACTGTTTTTCTGATATTTTTGTTTCGACATTGGCCTCTGAAAGCAGCGATGCAGAAGACTTCCCCTGCAACAGAGATTTCTGAAAATGTAGATGCTGAAGCCACAGGCTTTTCTATCTTGCATGGTTTTGTATCTTAACAGCTCCTCTCTGCTTGCCTTTCATGGCATTGAGGTGCATGCTTTGCACACTTCTCTTGTCACTCTGGATAATTTGATTTATTCTTCATGACAGCCCTTGGTGGAGGAAGGGTTGTAGAAGGTGGTATCCCTCTCAGAGCCCTTGGGCTCCTGCTGATTAGGGGACAGTGTCTAGTGAATAACAAAAAGCCAGGGAGGTTTGATGCTCCCTAGGGCTAGGCAAAGCAGAGGCAGATAGAGGCAAATACAGCAATAGCTGTATTCCTGTTGTCTGTCCAGCTTTTTTTTTCCCTTTTCCTATCACTGCAAATTCAGGATTGATAAAAATGAACATTTTAAAAAGGTCTGTATAAGCTCACAGGCTCCAGACCTGTTTGCTAGGCTCTAATTAACGCTGTGTACTTGGGCCGTTTCCCTCACGGGCTCGAATGCCATGCAGTATCGATTGCCCTTGCCCAACGCACGAATGACGTTGCCATGGGGAAAGCCCAAGGGCTCACAATCCATCAGAGGTTCCTGCAAACAGAAAAGAAGCTGCCTGCATGCCAGGAGGGTGCTGCAAAGTCCTGTGCTTCTCAGCAAGCCAGCCATGTGAAAGGAAACATGCTGAGTGGAATAGCTGAGCCGCTTTCTGGACACAAGCACGTAAGATGGTGTGATTAAGTCGTGCCAGGGAAGGTTTAGATTAGATGTTAGGAAGAATTTCTATACTGAAAGAGTGGTGAGGCACTGGAACAGGCTGCCCAGGGAGGTGGTGGAATCACCATCCTTGGAGGTGTTCAAAAAGTCAGTAGACATGGCACTTCCGGACATGGTTTAATGGTCATGATAATGTTGGGTAGACGGTTGGACTTGATTTAGAGCTTTTTTCCAGCCTTAGTGGTTCTATGTTTCTACGGCTCTATGATTTCTGCACTATTGCCTGTAGTGTCCCGAGGCTTCAATGCAGAGTGTGGAAGTTTAGCCAAATACATCCAAGACGCATTTGGTGAAGTAGAGAGGCCGTGCTTCATGTCTAGAGGAAGAGGGTTTCAAGACAGTTTGTTGTGTTAACTTGTGAGGGATGACTGGACTGTTCTTGGTTGGGGGGAACTGGTGGAGGTTCTTGGGGTGCTATGGATGGATGAGAGATGGGGTTTGACCTCCTAAGGAGCTTTATCCTATGGCTGTCTCAAGGGAAGGTGTGATAGCTGCCACCAGGTTCATTTCCAGGATGCATGGGTGCACATGGATAGTGTCCCTTCCTCATGTCACATAATGTGTCATTACAGGGTATGGAGATGACATGAGAGCAAAGCCCCATGGGTGATGCTACTGGAGGTGAAGTGGGTCTGACGCAAGTTACACTCAGGAGGAAAGGCACTCTGTCCCCCAGTTATGGCTGTAATTTTTTCTTCCTTTTAGAATGGAAGAAAGGGTTAAGCAAAGCAGCTCTGGGATATGCTAAATAGTTCTCTGAAAGGGAATGAATATTCAACAGGACAGTATGGATAAAAGAGCAGGAACACTGAGCATCAGTGTGTGTGTGTGTCTGCATGCATGCGTGTGGTAACATCGAGAAGTAACATCAGGGAACCAACATCGTGGGAAGGAACATCAGGGGAAGGAACACTGAAGCATGGAAGGAACATTTTCCATTGGACTCATACTGACAGAATGTTGCAGACCCACGGTGGTAGCTATCTTGACTGACTCTTTCTTCCTTTCTTTTCTTTTCCTCTCTCTCTCTCTCTCTACTTTGCAAATTCATTGGCAGGTAAATAAAGTCGCTTGGCACTTGACTCTTTGAGTCTTAATTCTCTTCCCAAGAATATGATTACAAGCTCGTTCTAGTCTATGACCGACGCAAGATATGGTGGTATTGGGATTTTCAGGTTGAGGAATCAAAATGAATGTATGTATGGCGTGATTTGAAAGGTGTGGAGGGAGAAATACTAAAGCAGTGCCATGCTCCTCTTGGCATGTCATTTTCCTCACACATGTCCCTGGAGCTGTAGACTTTGTGGATCTCTGAACCCTAATCCTAAAATAGATGGTACTGGGACTTTGAGGTTGAGAAACCAAGGTCATAGTAGGGTGTGATGAGAAAGGTGTTGAGGGAGAAACTTGGTGCAGTGCCGTACTCCCACTGGCACGTCATTTGCCTCAGAAATGTCCCTGGAGGTCTAGATTTTGTGGATGTCTGAACCCAAACCCTAACCATAAAATTAATAGTAGTTGGATTTTGACATTGAGAAATTAATGGCCATGGTAAAGCATGATTAGAAAGGCGTGGAGCGAGAAAATTTGGTGCAATGCCGTGTGCCCCTTGTCATGTCATTTGCCTCACAAATGTCCCTGGAGCTGTAGGTTTTGTGGATCTCTGAACTCAAACCCTAACCCTAAAAGTCATGATATTGGGATTTTGATGTTGAGGAACCAAGGGTCATGGTAGGTCGTTATTGGATTGTTGTAGAGGAATTAATGTTGGAGCAGTGCTGTTCTCCCCGTGGCATATCATTTGCCTTGCAAATGTCTCTGGAGGTGTAGGCTTTGTGGGCCTCTGAACCCTAACCCTAACTCAAAAAGTGGTGGTATTGGGATTTTAATTTTAAGGAAGCAAGGGTCATGGTAGGGTGTGAAGAGAAATGTGTGGATGGAGTAACTTTGGTACAGTGCCGTCCTCCCCTCGACATGTCTTGTACATCCCTAGCGTCCCTCGATATTTAGGCATTATAAACCTCTGAACCCTAACCCTAAAAGTGATGGTATTGGGACTGTGAGCTTGAGGAAACAAAGGTCAATGTATGGCATGATGAGGAAGGTGTGGAGGGAACAATTTAGGTGCAGTGCCGTGCTCCCCTTGGCATGTCATTTGACTCACAAATGTCCCTGGAGCTGTAGGCTTTGTGGAGCTCTGAACTCTAACCCTAACCCAAAAATTGATGGTACTGGGATTTTGAGGTTGAGGAACTAAGGGTCATCTTAAGGCGTGATTGGATAGTTGTAGAGGAATCAATGTTGGTGTAGTTCCGTGCTCCCTTTGGCATGTCATTTGCCTCACAAATGTCCCTGGAACTGTAGGCTTTATCTCTAAACTCCAACCCTAACCCTTACCCTAAAAGTGATTGGCTTACTGGTTTTAAGGCTAAACATATGGGTTTTCAAGTTTCTCTTTGGTCGAATCTGTCCCATCCTCTTCAGTATTACTAAGATAAAAGAAAACTTAGTGTAAACAGGTTCTCAGGGAGGGAGACTGGACATTAGATGCTCCTGGGTGGTCTTAATCTGACCAGCTGACCATCTTTGCTCTGCCTTTTTTCACTTCTCGTTATTTAACACAGATTAATTTTCAGTGCTGCTAATGTAGAGGTGCATGTTGTGAGATGCTCTGGAGCTGAACCTTTTCACAAGAGCTGAGCTGATAGCTCAGTGCTGGCCCCTTAATTAAAGGGGGCAACCAAACACTGTATGAAGGAATGTCCCACCACTATTTTGTGGTAACATCTCAAGCTGGCGGCTGTGCCAGCTCTGTTAGATGATGAACAAGTGTAGGAAGAGAGAATTCCTTGTCTTAAAAGGTTTATTGCCTTAAAAGAGAATAGAGATAAAGGTGAAAAAGCAGCATTTCTGTTGTGCTTGCTTTGCAGGCAGGAGCTGAAGCAGATGAAGTCTTGCCTGAAGCCTGCAACAAGACTGAGGCTGAATTTTCCTTGTGTCTTCTGAGGTGTAAAGCAGTGATGGAATCTGAGGGCAGTCCTCTGCCTCTTGTTTGCAGTGAAAGGGAGAAGCCTTTGGGGAGAATTCTCCTGTTCCTTGCAGATGTCACATTTGGAGACCCATTTGATGCAGTCAGCTCATTTTCTGCCATTCTGCAATATATAGGGTTGTTATTTTCTCACCGATCTGATTACTCAGCCTTGAAGCAGCGGAGAGAATTGTGTGGCTTAAGGTGACTCATTGTAAAGCTGAATCCTTTACTCCCACAGTGCCTTTATCAACAGGAGGAGGGAGGGAGCTTAGCTGTGACAGGAGGATGCTTCCCCTTTGGCTTTGCTGCTGCTTTTACTGAGTGAGGAGACAGACACTTCCCCAAATCACAACAGGGTGCATGCGCTGCCTTGGCAAACAGGAGAAGGATTGTTAACTCCTGCAGATGATTTTCTGTGAGGTTTTTTTTCTCTGTAGGAGCTGAATTATTGCACATTTTTACAGCTAAAGAGCCTCTTCCCACTTACCTGTTGGGTGGTAGGTTGGATACAGTTGCTCAGAACTCACTGCTTGGTGTCTGAATTCCTTTTCTCATAGTACTCCTGTGGACACTTTCCATACAAATTACTATAAAGACTGGTTGAGCTGCTGTTCCTCATGGTTAACAGAGACCGTCATGTGAGCTTTTGCACCTCTGCACAGAATTTCTCCCTCTTTTTGAGTACACAAGTGTTTATAAACCAGCAAGCAGTGACCTTGTTATGGAAGATTTCCAAACTAGACATGGAAATTATGAAAATATTATTATTTTTACATTTGACAGTAGCTTTTGAGTTAGCATAACAACAACAAAACACACACAGTTGCAAAACAAAATTTCTGCTGTGCATTGCCTGTTGCATAATTATATACAGCACAGGGGAGAGGTATAAAATATTTGTAGAGAGAGTGGTGGAGAATTCCAGTTTGTCAGCATTTAGAGGCAAGGACAGCAACTGTGAGCACACCACGTTGGAGAGGGCCAGGCTGAGGGAATTCATTCTCCTCTTTTCCTAATCTTGCCTGAGTGTGGTGCTTTCTGTAGGGCTGGGAGGGATTGACACCAATCTAACCAAGAGCGGTTCCAAGCCCATGCTGCTAAGCTAACCAATTTACCCTGCAGAGATGGCATCAAATCCCGCAGGGCAAGGGGTGGAAACTTTCCCCTCCCTTTTCTAAGTTTCCAGCAGACGTGAGCTTTGCTGTTTGCTTGTGTGTTGTGCGCAGCTGAAGACATGATTCTCCCGCAGTGGTCACCAGCAGGCCAGAAGGGACCAGGAGCCTGTTGCAGTTGGAAGCATGTCTACGCCTGGACATCTGGGTGCTGCTGAGGTCCCTTGGGTGCTTGTGACTGCAGCAACCAGGGAGCTGCCTGCCAGCCCTGCAGGCAAAAGGTATTCCTTGCATCTCAAGCTCAAGATTTCTTCAGAGCAGTGGTTGCTATGCAGCCTTGTTTATTCCTGGTATGTGACACTGTTTGCCTGCTGAGCTCGTACCCCTGGAAAGGGGAGCCTGCTGTCCTCCTGGAGAAGGGGTCTGTCTTCACAAATGGCTGTCCCTGCTTCCAGTTTTGGAAACACAGGGTCTGGAGCAGAAGAAATCCTTATTGCCTTGTGGGGGGCAACCACAGTGGGGCTTTACAGCTCCTGGGGTGACTGCAACCTGAACAACGTGGAGCTGGATTTCCCGAGTGAAGGACTTGCATGTTTGTGAAGGAGGTTGGTGGAGAGACCTGTCTTGTGTGCTGTTGCTTTCTCAGCAAGATGATGCTCCAGCAGGGTCTGTCAGGAGCCAGGCAAAGGGGTTGCTTGTCCTGGGCTCTGGGGGAGGTCCCTTGGTGTAAGTGTCTCTCCTAGAAGACAAGAAAATCTGGGAGAGAGAGACTTGATGTTTTTTCCTTTTATTTTTCTATTCTCAAAGAGTTGTTTTGAAAAGTCCTAAAGCCACACAAGGAGAGCTTCTGCTGAGTGACTCCAGCTGTGTGTCAGAGAGTCTGTGTGTCATTTAAAAGAGACACAGTCCTGGGAGGTGTGGAAGAAGAGCAATGATTGGGGTGGCAGATGGAAGGAGGGGAGAAGAGGACAGAGAGTAGTTGCAGAGAAAATGGGGTGGTTTGTTGGTGGGAAAGCTCCTCTTCATAAGAAGAGTGACAGCCTGGCCTCTGCCACACCATGGGAGGAAGAGTGAGAGCTCCCACATGGGCTTAGGTGCTGCCCAGGGACTCCCTTGGCTGTTCTGCGTGAGCAAACAGGTGAGTCCCCTCTCAGCTCTTGTTCAAACTCCCCTTGCTCTGACCAGGGCCAAAAAGCAAAAACTGCACCTTTGGTCCTTCCTGGGCTCACATTGTTATTTTCCAGGTAGAGTCAAGGAAAGCTGAACTCAAGTCAGCTTTCTGAATCAGCCCCTGCTGAGGTTTAGGTCAGTGTTATTATGTCTTCTGGGGGGTGATGGTTCACCCCTGCAGGGTGGTAATCAAGTCTGCTCTTGCCAATGGTCTGAATTGCTGCATTTCAATAAGTTCAGTCTTGGCACCTCATGCCAAAGGATGTAGGGGACAAGTGGAATCACTTTGCTCCAAGTGAAGAGAAGAGAAGCAAACTTCAGTGAGTTCACAGGCTTTCTGATATGTAAATGCCTAGTCCCAAAGCAATATCACTCTGACAACAAACTTGCCTCCAGGTTTGCCTCTATTTTCAAAGGGGATTATCACTCTGAGTCTGAATCTCTGAAAATTGAGTCTAAAAAAGATTTAGGAGGATGAGGAATGAAGATCCACCATCTAACACATCTTGAATTTCTTTTGGGGTGCAGAGATGCCAGCCTGCCACAGCAGCAGAGGAAGAAAAAATTATCTCTCTGAAGGATTGAGATATCAGGACTCTGCTCAATATCAGAGGTGTTTGCTGGTTACTTTCTCCCTCTGTTTCTCTCCTTCTCTCTCTGGAGGGAATGTCTTTGCTTCACTATTTTTTTCATTTCCTTTCTTCCAGGTAATATCCATGCTCCCTCAGCCCTAACAATTTAGCAAGCTGGGGGTTGATTGTAGAGATCACTGCTGTAGTAACAGTGGTAGCTGCTTATATTTTGCATAATATCCATCACTTTGGGGCCTTTGAGAGCTTTGCAAAGCTTCCAAGCATCATTGGCATTTTTCAGTTGGAGGTATTGACCTGTAAGAAACTGAAGTTGGCTTATTGAAAATCTGTGGCATGCAGAGGTCACATTTATGTGCTAATTTTTTTCTGGCTTTAAGATTTACATTTCTATTTCCCTGCAGGCCAGGCAATGAATCAGCAGCAGAGCTAGCCCTCCTGCAGTCTTCAACTTTTCGTGCTGTACTTCAGCTTTGTTCACTTTCAGACACTGGAAGCGATGGCAGCTGGGGAACGTGGTGTTTTCTGTCAGGTCAGTGAACCCAACCATTGCAAGATTTCGTCAGCCAGCTCTCTGGTGTTATGTATTTATATCTGACAACTCATTTTTGTCCCTCTCCCTGTAAGCATTCCAGTTTATTGCAGAGACAGCCTATTACTCCTTTACTTCTTGGTACTCTCCAGCTCACCCAAGGCAGATGCTGCCAACTGATAGGTGTTGGAAAACACCTGCTTTGGGCCCTCTGGGCTCCATGGTGTGGGGCTCTGAGCAGCTGATCAGATGCAAGACAGCCCCTGCTGTTTTTAGCAGGCATCAGCGTGTGGACACTTGGATGTTCTAGGAATTCAAATGCCTGTGGAGTTTGGTGATACCTTGTAGGTTAGATGAATGGAGGCTTTAAATGTTTCAGTGATGCTTAAATGGTGGACTTAGGCCCTGAACAAGACAAAGGTGCTTAAATAATGTAAAAAGCAGGGAATGAAGTCTGAGCAGAGGGAGCTGTTGTATTTCGAGGTTCATACAGCACTAAGAACAGTCCTGGGACTTCAGTGGAATAGATATGAGAGTAATAAAATGGACAATTAAACTGGTCTCGTTAGAGGATACACTCCTGCTTTCACATGTCAGCCCTGCACCTTGTGCTCCCAATGCTTGTTACTCATAATGAAAAATTTCAAGACAAAACTCAGATCCCATGTTGCAGCTGAAGAAAATTGCTTCAGATCATTGAGAATTTTCCTGCCTGATGATTACATAGGAACAGGACAGAGACCTTAGAGTGCTCGCTTGGAGTTATCTTAAATTTATGCAGCTGCTTGTGGAAACCTTCTGTAATCAGACTTGGTTTGCTTGGACTTGGTTTGCGCCTTTATGAAAGCTGTATGGAGCAGTATGCAGGGCCCTAACAGGAGAAAGCTCCTGAACAGGGAATGTATTTTAGTAGCCTTCTAGGATGGCTTCTCACGTAAGTATGAAGTGGGAGACCCCTCTACCTGAGACAGCTGAGAGAAAGGCACCAAGGGAGATAAGCCCAGTATCTCTAAGCAACTGCTATGAGCCAATAAGCAGCTGGCCTAATATTTCAGGCTGTGGGCCACTGGTTGGACTTAATTTGAGGATATATTAGTTTGAGGTGTTTGTTGTGACTGCTCTTTACTCAAGCCTGGAGTGTTGGGCATGTAGAGCCTTTCCTAGAGTCCTTCATGGCAGAAATCCTACATGCCATTGAAGACCTACTGTCAGAAGAGAAGCATCAGCTGATTGTTAGGTTCTTTTTTTAGCACTAGCCCCCTCAGCATTATTGCAGTCAGCTCATTTATGTTCATACAGTATTAGCATCTGGAGGCCCCTCAGGATGAGGACCTCTCTGCATGAGGTGCTCTGCAGACCCCTGCCTGAGCTCAGGATCTTGCAGTTTCAGGGTCGTCTTCAAAGTACCTCAATAAGGACAGGAATCCTTTCAACACTTTTGGTGGAGGCTGGGTTATGCTCAAGGAAAAGGTGTGTCAGTGTGCTTGGCTCCTTCTTGTCCCATTGTGTCCAGCAGCTGCAGGAGCCCACAGATCCATCCATCACCCACCTGTGGGGAACAATTGCCCTCTGCTACAGCTCCAACAGAGATGGTTACAGTGCTCAGTGGGAGCAAACTTGTGTACAGTACTCAAATAACCGTGGTGTGCAGCACAACACCTCATTAGAGCTGGAATGAGGGATTGTTCAAGTACTTTTTGAGGGAGTTAATGAGGTTTGGCATTCAGATCAGTTTATTCCTAACTCTTGATTTGCTGCCCTGGGTAAGCTTCTGCTCATGGTAACTCTTGTTTCATGGTCGAGCAGCCCTGCTCTGCTGAGAAGCAGCCGTAGCAGGAGCTTTTGATACGGGCATTGAACTTTTAAGATCTTCCAAATGAAAGCTTAGGACAGAACTTGTAAAAAGAGCATCACGTGGGTGACGCTTTTCATGGTACATCTTTTGTCTGTGCTTCTTGCCATGCACAGTGAATATTTGAGGAAGCAAGTTTCCTGGTTCAGAAATTCCTCAAAACAGAAAGTTCAATGGTAAGAAAAAAGGGGGTTTGAATGTGTAATCATTCCTGGATCATTGTGCAGAAAGATACAGTCACGCTTCTTGTGAGCTGTGTGTCTAACCTAAGTGACTTTGACACCAACAGCTTAGAAAAGTGAGGAGAGATGCAATTGGTAGCACAGGGATCTGCCTCGTAATTCTCCCACAAGCCTGGGGAAACTGCCCAGTTCCACTGGGCAATGGCTTTTTACTTTACATAAAAACTTCATGCTACAGATGCATTATGGCCTTGTAAGCTGAAATCCACTGGCCAAAAAAACCCAAACAACTGTCATCATTCCAATTTCATTTTATCCTCACAACAAGCCCCTGGCTGGTGAGGTACTGGATTCAACCTCCACAGCGACTCCAATCCTGACAAGCTCTGTAGGGTTGTTGGAATCAGCACGTTTCACATAATGATACTGTATGTTTGCTGCACTGGGAAGCCACCAGAGAAATGGCTGGTTGGGAAAGAAAGTAATGATAGCATTAAATAATCTCTGTTTTCATTTACTGGGTGCTAATGATCCAAAGAAGCTGAAAATCCCAGAGGATGCATTTCCTTTTGATTAACCCAGCAGAAGGATGACAAGGAGTACAGTTACTGTCTACTGAAACATCACCAGGGCCTGGAGCTGTTCATATGCAGCTGTGTTCCATTTTTTTTTCCTCTTCAGGAAGGCGTTTTCTAACACTTTTCTTTTGCTCAGCAGCAAACCATTGCCACCGTTCTCTGTGCACTGGCTTGTTTTCCATGCTCCTATCAGCAGCGTCAAAAGCTGAATCCTGCACACTCAGCGCTTCCCTCAGGCTGCAGGCAAATTGCTCTGCCATTATTGCTCCAGTTACAGTGGTTTTAGCATGAGGGAGAGGAAGGGTGGCCCTACACAGCTGTACATTTGGGGTTTTCCATATCATGTAGCTGGCCTGAATTGGGAACTATGCCCCAAATTTAGATAATCAAGTCTTTTGCGGCCATGGAGGTGCCATAAGTAATTCCCTTCCCCATTACACCTTGTAACATGCTAGCATTTAGGTAGGACGTCCTGGCAGAGGAACAAAGCTGAGGCAAGAAGAGCCTGGCTTTGTGTTACAGGGTAAGTCAGTGGCAGAGTCAGCCTTCTATCCTAGCTCAGGATACACTCACTTATGGTACTTACTGCTTTCTCTGGGGCATTTTTAATACCTTAAGCAATGGGGCATGCTCAGCTTCATTTAGGAGGTGAGCTTAACCAGTCAAAACTGCCACCAGCATATTTCTTAGATATCCATCCTATGCAATGAAACCAAAGGAAATATATTTTAATCCCTGCATTATGCTCTAGTCCCACTTGCAATGATACCTTTCTTCACTTTAAAGTATGCAGTCCAAATAAACATGTTTGTATTTTCAAGGGCATTTAGTTCCTGCCTTTCATCAAAAGTAATGGGAATTAGACTCTAAAACCCCCCTAAGCACCTTCATTCCTTGACCTTAAGCTGTCTCTGTGAATTTATCTAGACTAACAGAAAGGGTGAAAGCCAGAAGCGGGTTAACTGTCTCAGCTAACTCCAGCCTTTCTGAAATCCCCAGACAAAAGCTTTGACAGCTATTGAGCAGAGTTAAATCTCTTGGGCAGGGGGGGATGGAGCAGTACAGGCCTTACTGCAATATGAACAATTTATATTGAAATTTGCTTGAGGATACCATATTATCCGATTGTAAGTTTGCTTGGTAGTAGGGTACCTAACGTCCTTGCGCAGACATTCTTTGTTATTTGTTTTAAGCTTACAGAACACCTTTGTAGGGACCTGCCTTTCCTTCTGCCATCAAGTGCAGAGGCATTTTTCCTTCTGTAATAATTTAACTGAACTGTGCCTGTGATTGATCCTTCTGGCTGCACTTAGCTACCATGTGATAGTCATTCTGTTTGCAAAGATTCAGAGGCACCTACGAGTGGATTTTCAAAAGCAATTCACATTGGCATCCTTCATTTATAGGCACCCTGGCATTTATAGGAATTTTACTGCTTGTTTAAACCACCCTGACTTCTTATCATAAGGTGTGCTCTGCAAAATCCCCTCTTACCTCTCACTTGGGCCATAAGAAATGGGCTAATATGTTTAAGGAAGCCCAAGCCCTGTATGGTGACTGAAGTCTCTGTCAGAAGGTGAAACCTCTATTGAATTTTGAAGTGAAAGCAACCAAACCAGTAAGGAAATAGTCTGCAGGGACTGAAGCTGAAAAGTGTCATGTTTTGCTGTAGTACTAACCTGAAGGGCTAAGCATAAACTTCCTTCACTCTCATATACCCCGCACACTATAGCATTGTCTACAACTCTGCTAGTCCCATGGGATATGCATTCACTGGAATGAGCACGGCAGACAGTTTCTGGATAGCTGGCATTCATAAATATGGGTTGTACTGTAACCTCAGGCTTTTGAGGTGCTGCGAGTGCTATAGATACCTCCAGAACACTAAAAATGCAGGCAATTTAGCAAGAACGGCAGTTGTTTCGACTGCTTTTCTCCTTCCTTTCCCAGTGGGTGGCAGATTTGGAAGTATTTGGCTTGTGTTTTGAGTTGTGGCTCAGAATTACTCATGGATGTGTCATAAAAATCTTATCTACCCCTTTCTACAGAAAGTATCTTGCAGGCTGGTGGAAGCGCTAGAGATAGGGGTTACACACTGGTCTTCAGTATTGTTAGTCTGGTGCCCCCCGCTTAAATCCAGGTATGTTTGTATTTAAAAGGAGAGAACTATTCTGCCTCTCATTTTTTCAGTCGTTCTTAGGGCAAGTCCAGTGTGACGTTACAGCTTTTTGACACTGAATGTGTGAAATGATGCTCCTGCTGCAGTGCTGAGCTCAGTGGGAACAGCTCCAAGGTGCTGCTCTGGGTCCAGCAGCAGCAGGCATGGTGAGAGATAAGCCTCTGCTGCTGTGCTCAAACAGCCACCAGAGAGCAGCTGCTGGGGTGGAGTTATGTCATTACCCGGTAATGCCAGCAGCAGTCTTTGTCCAGCATTTGGACTTCGTGGACATGATTTTGACCAAATGTGGAAAACGCATAGCTGGAATATACTTTGATGTTGTTTTACTACCACCTAACTTGAGTGCTTTTGTATGCAGGAACCCCTGCAGGCAGGGCAATGCCAGGGAGCGCTGGCTGTCACCTGCTCTAGCAGTGTTATTTTTCCACATAGGTTCCTGATGTTGCAGAGGAACCCACTGGCAGCTGTATCAGGCCCAGCAACCAGCAACACCTTGAGTAGACTCTCATCTGCAAAGAGCCCATCGCCTCCTCCGCCATGGCAACACAAGAAGATTTTGCATCAGGTAAAGGGCTGCAGCAGACTTGAAACTTCTTCAGCCAGGGCTTGTTGCAATCCAGTTCTTGCAGCCTTTGCCTGGAGGGTGTTTGCCTGCAGCAGCAGTGCCAGTGCCCAGGAATGCTGCTCTGCTCAGGGAGGCAGAGCGTGTACAAAAGCTGCATTCAAAGTGCTGATCACCAGACCCTGGAGATGCTGGCAAGTGTAGCAGCTATTCTTTGTGCTGTACAAGTGAGAGCCCAGCCTTAGAGGCTGGGTAATGGGGAAGATATTGGTCAGGGTAAGGGGCATGGAAACACGCTGTGTATAATTTTGAATTTTCAGTACCAGCCAAGATCAGACATTTTTTGAGGCAGGGCATATTTATGTTGGGCTTGAGTGTCTCTGCAGTAAAGAAAGCAGGGAATAAAGCCCTGTAACAGTCAGGCAGAATGAAGGAGAATGTTTGGATGGACAATTTGCATCCTATAGATACAGTAATCAAATAAGCCCACTGGATACTGGGGACATGAATGCAGAGTGCAAGCCTTCTTTTAGTCATAACACCTGGTGATTAATTGTTTGTGTCCTAGTACTTACTTTGTTGTGAAGAGAAATAAAAAACCCAACAAAACCCACTTGAAAATTGAGTGGGAATTACAGAAACAAAGGACTTCCCAACCAGCTTTGGAAAACATCAACTTAGTAGACATTGCTAAAGTCTAGAGACTGTTTTGAGTTGTCTACTCTTTGAAAGAAAAGGCAAGAAATCCTGTAGTCATGGATGGGCAACTTGCAAAACACGTGCAAACTGGTTGAACACTCAGCTGTCAAAGTTGTTATAGAATGCTAGCACCTCACCAGGAAGAGTGGTGTAAGGTGAAACAGATCATTGCCCAGGCCACTTGTCACTACTGGTGTGTTAGTCTTCTGTGGAAAAGGAGTGTCTGTTTTTTCCTTTCCATATCAAGTGCTTTGAATTTGAGTCATTTGTATTGTCCTTATTTTAAAGCTAAGAGGCACATCTCAGTTGCTGTCTACTGTGGGAGATTTCCCAAATTCAAATCCAGATACACAGCTCTGCAAGGTGGAAGCATTGATTTGAACTTGTAGTTTTGTGGCAGCAGCTGGACTGCTGAAGGAGATGAGGATGCAAAGAGGTTGAATATGCAATGGTGGCCTCAGCCAGCTCACTATTTCAGAGGGAAGTGGTCCTTGGAGGTCAGTTCACATCTGCTGGCTCTGTCAGAGTAGACATCTGACAGAGTTGCAGATGATCCTGCCCTCCTCCAGTGGTGCACATGGCATGACACCTCTCTAGCAATAGTTCATTAGGCTTTCTCCTTTATCAACAGTAGTCAAATCACTACTACTGCCAGCCAGGGCAGGGAGTGTGGCTTAACCAGCTATAAATTGGGCATGGTCATGAGAAGTGAGTTCTGTTTCTGTCCTTGCTACCAAGGAGTGGTCTTGCCATAGGTAAATTCCCAGTTCTTCCTCTGCTTGCTTGTCAGATCTAACCTGATGATTGGGATGGTGCTGTAAAAACACTGGCAAGGTCTGCCTGCTTGCTGAGACATCTTTGTGCTCTCCAGAAAACCCAGTAGTACCAAGCGGGTCTTTACAGGTAGTCTTCACAGAACCCAAGGCCTGAAATTGGAATCTTTTTTCCTCCTCTTACCAGTGGGGCCTTCAAACTCTCTTTCTTGACTTACTGTTCATAAGAATTAAAGTGATGCTGGTTTTATGATAAAAAAACTAAACTGATCATCTGAAAGATTAAAAAGCCTTGAATGCCTCACTCATTACATTGTAAAGATGTGAGATAAACCAGCTCCCTCCTTCCCTTTTACTGGATCTACAGCTTCTTTTCAGTGCAACCCAACTGAGTTTGTGGGATGGAAATGGAGTTGGGAGACTTCCATACCTAAGTAAGGGCCATCTCTCCCCTGGGTAGTGGGATCATCAAGACTGGCGTGCACAACCATGGTGTGGGCGTTGGAGGTGATCTCTCCCATCTTTCTCACCAAGTCTTGACCCAGGAGCTCCAAGAAAGGGAGGTGAGCAACACTGCCCTAGAAACATGTATATCGAGGGCAAGCTGCAGACAAGGAGGATGTCTGAGGGTCTGTCACCCTCATGGAGAGGGAAGATGGGAGCTTGCCTGCTCTTTTGTAGGAAGAAAGGTCTTTTCCCAGTGTAGAGAGCTAGGTCCTATTCCCAGTGAACAGTTCTCCCCTGAGTATGTCCACCTGCAATGACCTGCCCTGCCCTCAGTCCCCTGCATAGAACTTCTGTTGCTGTAGGGTTGACAACTGTGGGGCAGGGAGAGGAGCAGGAGGGTATATGTGAGTAAGAACAAGTCCATGGGCTCTCTTTTTGTCTGCCAGGAGCCCAGAGGATCAGGGTTTTCCTCTGGTGGCTCTGTAGAAATGGGTTAATGTTGTCCACTGGCCTGCTTCATTTGGCTGCCAGCATGAGTCTGTTTCCTGTGCAATTATGGAGAAGTTTCCAAGAAATGTGCCCAGTGAAATATCATGCTTCAGGGGCTTTAGGTCTGCAGTGGTGCTTCTGTTACGCTTTGTGTTTCTGCTTTGCAGGCCTGGAGGACTGCAGTGACCCTGAGTGGGTTACCCAGAAGCCAGTAGTTTCCAGGCCAGCTTCCCACAGGCTCCTGGCAACCTCCAAGCCCCCACATCCCACCCAGAAGAGCCTTCCTTCCTCAGAGCCCAGCAGGATGAGCAACGGAGAGCAGGAGCATGGGGAAAATGGCACAGACTGTGAGGACAATGATGGGAATAACAAGGATATGATGTCCAAGGGAAAAGGATATAAAGTAAGGAAACAAAGCTAAATCCTGTCTGGTGGATCTTCAGTTTCTTTCCTGTAGACAGAGCTCTGAGATCATCTTTCCCTTTTATGAAAGCCCAGGGAAGCGGCTGAGCCAAGGAAGAGCTCAGCTAGACATTGTGCTTTAGGCCGTCCTTGCAATGTGAGTAGTGCAGACTTCATGTCCTCAGTCCCTATCAAGAGGAGAAGAGGTCTTTAGATAGTTTTGGTGCTTTCTAGGGGCTCCTGCTGTGTTTTATGACCTAGAAAACAGCAGCAAGCATCTAAATGTGTCAGAGGCCCCTGGGCAGCTTCTTCATCTCCCATGGGTCTGCCCAGGGGTAAATGACAGGAACTGGCAAGTCTAGCCATGGCTAATGGAGTCCAGGTCCCATCCACTCAGCTGCTTTGCAGGAGGGGCAGAAGCTGCAGAGGTTTTGGTTTTGCTATGGTGGGCAGGAGAAGGCAGGTGAAGAACAGCTTCACAGGGTAATCAAGTGCAGGCTTGAGCATTTTATTCCAGCCCTGCAGATACAGGGCTAAATGTGCCCCTGACATGAACTCTGTTGGTTTCACTGCAGTTTGAACAGGTCCTGATTTGACTCTGTAGCTGTGACAAGAATGAGGGGACACTAAGGCAAGGAGTGCATCTGCCCCTTCTGCCTCCACACCCCCCCTTCCCAGCCGTGGCACAGGGAGCCTCAAGGAATTTCAGCAGGCAGAGAGACCTTACAGAAAGCTGCAGGACAGGGAGCTCTGCTCGACTTCATAACTGACAGTGAGCTGGAGATGACGAATTGTGTGGGAGCTGGAGAGCACCGAGCATCCAGAGAGCACATTAGCATCTGGGCTGAAGGACTGATGGGGACTGTAAGAGGGGCAGGAGGAGGAAGAATGATGAGCTTGAGAAAAGCAGGTTTTGACAGCATCCAAGTGGCTTTGTGGGGACTTGGCTGGAGTTCAGCTTTGGAAAGGTGCTTTGGGGACAGTGATCCAAACCCGTTCCTGTACCATCAGAAAGGCCAGCAGAGGCAACAGCAGCCCAGAACATCCTTATGCCACATAGATGGATGGCAGGCGGGAATGCAGACACTGTGAGAGATGTGAGCGAGGGGAGAGAGCTGGCAACACCACTTTCCTTCCCATTGCCCAACCCAGACCAAGCTGCTCCATCAGTCTGACTTTTCTTTGCTTGCCAAGTCTTTGCCAAATGCCTGGCTGAACCTCTTATGGTATCAAAGTGGGAAGGCTGGATGCTCAAGCTGAGCACTGTGTTCTACAATTTCCAGGCTTCCCTGTTGCCCTTGGATTGCAGTGGTGGGGATGGGAAATCATCACGGGGAGTGCCTTCTTTACCCCATATCCCCAAGTCAGTGAGAACATCTGATGAGGATCCTGGCAGCGCTGTAGTGCCTTTGCCAAGCTCTCAGCACCAGGAAGCCCTTGAGATGAGGTAAGCCAAGGTGTCTGTTTCTTCAATATGCCCTTCACCTCACACTTCTCATCTTGTGAGTTTATTTTCTACAGTCAGCTCTCCAATATATTTACGCAAATTTCTGTGCATTCACAATTTCGTGTATCTATGATGATCCAGCACAATATGAAACCCAACATCATGCACTCTAAGCACAGAGGAGCTGGGAGAAAGGAGGAGGCAGGACTTAAGAGGACTTAAAAGCAAGTCTGCTGCTGGACTCCTGATACTAATTCATTCTGTAATTTTTGTGGTGCCATTTGGGAATGGTACTGCATGGATCTGAGTACAGCATCTGGTTTTGTGTGTGATCTTTGACTGCCAATTTCTGTACCTGCAAGAATATGTTAGGGCAAATAATGACTATTATATAGTTGTCCACAAATTCAGATGCAGCTTCTGTAAATGTCAGTCACAACTTCTCTGTGTCTAGGCCTTCAATGTGAAATGAAAGCGTTCATAAATCCTGTTTTATATATGCATAATCCTATAGATGTTCAATATTTATATATGGTTTTAAGATCAAAGTGGGCAAGGTGCTAGAGAACAGTTACAAGGCTGTAGCTGTTGGAAAGATGTTTGCTTGGATATGATGGCAAAATCTAGCTGTCAACCTTATCCTAGTTGCAACAATAAATAAATAGAGATCAAATTTAAAAGCTTCAGCATGGCTATTAAAGTGAAGACTGGTTATTCTTACCTCCAAGTTGAGTTGGAAAACCCCTTTTTCTTCTTGGAAGAACAGGGAGGTGTAACATTATTCCCAGGAGACAGCCATGGTATTGCCGTGTGTAACAAGATGCTGTCATCAGTTGAAGTCATGGCCAGGCAAAGCTAGGTTTCTGCAGCATAATAAAGGTAGCTGCTCTCAGTACAGACTTACAACTTGCTTAACATTTCTTGCTAATTCAGAAAGGATGTATGGAGCAGTGAGGGCCACTTAGCTGCAATAAGAGAGATGGCAGAATTGGGTATTTAAGGCCTAAGTTGAAGAATGACTCCCGTGTCTCAGCTAGAGCTTGATGAGCTCTGTGTGACTCCAACAACTCGAAGTTTCATGGCAATTAATCAGCTTCCCATATTGTTGGGTTGTTGGGTTGCATTTACTCCTTCATCAGAACAACCATGCTAAGAAAGTTTGCCTCCTTTAATGTTACACACATCTCCCACTCCCAGCTACACTCCCTCCTCTGTCTTGTCATATATTCTTTTATCCTTGATTTTCTTAAGGTCAAGATCAGGCAGCAGAATTGAAGAGAAGACCCTTAAATCTCCAGGTAGGTACATGGCATGGCTGTCCTAAAACAACAATAGGAATCCTGACCTATGGGTGGCACTGTGAACATTCATTTGAAAACCATCCTGTAATTTTTTCCAATTCCTTCATGTGCTCAGATAGCTCCCCCAGAGACCAGTCACTGGGAAATGTGCTCTGGTCATCCAGTGAAAATGATTCTGACATGGAGTTATAAATGGCAGGTGCTGGAGAAGTACCTTGGGGCCCTGGAAACACACAGAAGGAAAAGAAAAACTTCCTCTACCTCATGCTCATAGCTTTTATCTCCCTGCATGCTCTCTAAGGTCACAAAGATTAGAGAAAAATGAGGCATTTCACATGAAATGAGAAATGTTCCCACTCCTTCCTCCTATGCTTGAAGGAGAAAACCTTCTCTTGGAGCAGTTTCTGTACTGAACCCTTTATGGTCTGAAGTAAATTGATCGACGTTGCCTATTTTGGCACTGGGAAAAATAGAGAATGTGATAGGAAGTCCTTGTGAATTTTCCATTTACAGAGAAAGAGACTTAAAAAAGGATTCAGCCTATGCAGAATCTGAGATTTCTGTCTTCCTAAAGCACAAGCCTAAATTAAAAACTGAGTAATGAATTGAGGTTTCCTTTGTGCAACTCATTTACCTCAAACCACATGTGCTGGGTTAATTGATTACAAATCTCTTCCCCTACTCTATCTGCCTATTGCAGATAGTCCAACCTGCAGAATTGCAGACTGAGGGTTGGATAGGAGATGTCTTCTGGCTTCTCTCCACCTTGTATTATCACCTGCAGTGAGAGTTCTGCAAGATAAAATGTAGTGTCTGGTGCATCTGTGTCACCCAATACTTGTAAGTTGAAAAGCTCAATGATGCCGTTGCTGTCCCTTTGCCATCTGTGGGTTTGTAGCGATAGGAGAGATGAGAATTTAACAAATAATTTTGCTGATGCAGGAAAAAAGGCTGATTCCTTGGTCAGTTGCCAAAGGGATCTGCTCTGGAGCCAACCTGGCTGGGTCTGCAGCAGAGTAGCAGGTCTCTGTGCCCTTGGCTTTTCCTGAGGTGGGGAAATGCCAGGGCTGCAGAGAGACCTGCCAGCATCTGGCAGCTCTCATGAAAACTGCTGACAAGGCCTGGGTGCTGCCAGATGCTCCAGTCCTCTAATCATCTTTGTAGCCCTCTGCTAGACTCACTCCAGTAGTTCCTTGTCTCTCTTGAACTGGGGAGCCCCAAAAAAGGACACAGTACTACAGAGGTGGCCTCACCAGGACAGAGTAGAGGGGGTGAAGAATGCCCCTTGACCTGCTGGTAACACTCTTCTTAAGGCACCCCTGGGTACTATTGGTTTTCTTGGTCACGAGGGCACATTGCTGGCTCATGATTAGCTTATTATCCACAAGATGATCAGATTTGTGATCGCCTGAGGAACCTGAACAAAACAACAACCTGAACCTGACAATCCCATAAGTCTAAGGGGTCTGATGAGATGTATCCCAGAGTCCTGAGTGAGTTGGCTGATGTAATTGCCAAAACACTCTACATGATATTTGGAAAGTCATGACAGTCAGGTGACTGAAAAAAGGGAAACATTGCACCCATTTTTAAAAAGGGTGGAAAGGAGGACCCTGAGAATTACTGACCTGTCAGCCTCACCTCTGTGCCTGGGAAGATCATGGGACAGATCCTCCTAGAATATCTGATAAGGCGCAAGGAGGACAAGGAGGTGATTAGAGATGGACAGCATGGCTTTACGCAAGGCAAGTCCTGCCTGACCAACTTAGTGGTCTTCTATGACAGAGTGACTACATCATTGGTTAAGGGAAGAGCTACAGATGTCATCTAACTGGACTTCTGCAAAGTGTTTGACATGGTCCTCCATAACATCCTTTGCTCTAAATTTGAAACATATAGATTTGATGGGTGGACTGTTTGATGGATAATGAACTGGTTGAATGGTTGCATACAGAGGGTACTGGTCAATGGCTTGATGTCCAGATGAAGACTGGGCACAAGTGGTGTCCCTCAGAGGTCTGCAGTGGGACCAGTGCTGTTTAATATCTTCATCAATGATATAGACAGTGAGATTGAGCGCACTCTCAGCAAGTTTGCAGATGACACCAAGCTGAGTGGTGCAGTTGACATGCTTGAGAAACAGGATGCCATCCAGAGGGACCTGGACAAGCTTGAAAAGAGGGCCTGTGTGAGCCTCATGAGGTTCAACACGGCCAAGAGCCAGGTCCTGCATCTGGGTCAGGCCAACCCCCAGTATCAATACAGGCTGGATGATGAAGGGATTGAGAGCAGCCCTGGGGAGAAGGACTTGGGGGTACTGGTGGATGAAAAGCTGAATGTGAGCCAGCAATGCGCATTTGCAGTCCAGCCAACTGTATCCTGGGCTGCATCAAAAGAAATGTGGCCAGCAGGTCAAGGTAGGTGATTCTGCTGCTCTGCTCCACTCTAGTGACCTCACCTGGAGTCCTGTGTCAACCTTTGGAGACCTCAGCACAAGAAAGTCATGGACCTGTTGGAGAAGGTCCAAAGGAGGGCCAAAAAAATGATCAGAGGGCTGGAACACCTCTTCTATGAGGACAGGCTGAGAGAGTTGGGGTTGTTGAGCCTGGAGAAGGCTCTGATGAGACCGTATTGTGGCCTTTCAGTACTTAAAGGGGGCCTATAAGAAAGATGGGGATGATCTTTTTAGCAGGGCCTGTTGGACAGGGCAGGGATAATGGTTTTAAACTAGAAAAGGGTAGATTCACAGTAGATACAAGGAAGAAATTTCTTATGAGGGTGGTGAAACCCTGGCACAGA
This sequence comes from Actenoides lindsayi, assembly GCA_025331215.1. Classification (NCBI taxonomy): domain Eukaryota; kingdom Metazoa; phylum Chordata; class Aves; order Coraciiformes; family Alcedinidae; genus Actenoides; species Actenoides lindsayi. The sequence goes on along the minus strand of WTSP01016475.1, from coordinate 25,642 downwards.
TTGCCCAGAGATGTGGTAGATGCCCCATGCCTGAACACATTCAAGTTTGGATTGGTAGAAGCTCTGAGCAACCTGATCTAGTTAAAGATGAGTGTAAAGGCTTTACACAAGTTAGATTCTCACTGCAGAGCGTTGGACTAGATGACCTTTAAAGGTCTCTTCCAACCCAAAGCATTCTATGATTCTGTGATCCACTGGTCCCTCAGTTCAGTGTTAGTTCTGCCAAATAATGGGCATGCCCCACAGGAATAACTTCCTTATGGCTGATATGCAGCCAGGATGCTGAATGCAACTAGGGAGAAGTATTGCTGAGGAAGTACAGTGACATTTTTGCTGGATACATTCTGGACTGGAAATGAGCTATATCGTTAAACCATCTCTCTTTCTCTTTTATTATTGACCTGACCGTTCCACGGGGAGAAAAGTCCTGATCTAAGAAATTTATTCCTTTTTTATTGCTTAACTATCACATGATTTTATCATCTGTGAAACCATGTCAGGAATGATTAGTTCTCTGAGTTTTAACAGCTCTGTTGGAATGTATTTCAGAATGAGCTGCACTGTGCTATTCCCATTAAGGATATCAGCCTTTAGTCAGACTGCCCGGATAGTGGCTGATCCAATACAATTTAGAGTGAAACTCCTTGGGAAAATGAATTCTCTAACTTCAAGAACACAAGTCTGGTTTTGGTAACATTCTAGCAGTCCTAAGCTTTCCTTTAAATGCCCTCTAAAATACTCTAGCAAAGAGGACGTAATGTTGATTCTTACCTCTGCAAAGGCATATAGCTATTTACTAAAGTCAAAATGGGTAGGAATAGATAGGAACCTTTTTGGCAAGGGCAATCTCCATCTCTCTGCTCTTCTCTCTCAAACAGAGGTGCTCACCAGAAGCCAAGGGCTGAGGCCTTTATCATGCAGTAGGTTTGATTCTGATGGCCAACAGAGTAATGTCATTTCTGCTGCCAGTGCAATATGGTGGTACCTGTCTGTGTGCAGAGGTTATATGGATCTTGCTGTTCTCGTACACAATCTATATCTGTGTCTTACCAGAGCTCTGGACTCTCGAATCTGTCTCACCTGTTCTCCAGCATCATGGTGTTGGTGGTGTCAAGTCTGCTGGATGTTTATGTGAACCTCTGCCCCTACTCAGCCAGGCCAAGGAGATGGATCATCTCATGATCCATCACCCTCCAAGTGACGATGACTTGAAGGACACCAATGGAAGGGTAAGGGCTAAGGACAGGCGGGAGCCGGCTTCCCATTTGGTGACTCTTCAGTACTTAGCACAAAGTGTCACTGAAAATCATAATCTTCTCTTGAGGAGCAAATTCTCTTGGGAAGATGTTTGACAGCTACAGAGTGGTTGCTAGAGTGTCTTCCCTGATGCAGAAGTCAGTGGTCGTGAGATGGTGCTGAGAGTATGCAAGAAGCATTCTATGTGTAGAAGGCCAATTCAGAGCCAATTCAGATCTGAACAGCAGAACAAGTGACACACCAGTGAAGAGGTGTAAAGTGCATGCTTGGAAGCACAGCAGCACAGATTATCATGTTGAGTGTAAGCAAGGCTGCAAAGCAAAGCGGGGGAGCTTGCTTCTCTTTGGTTGCCTTTCTTGCTGTATCTCGCAGACCTCTCATTCTCTATTTTTCTAACGTGAAACCACTGTTTCTTCAACTTGTTTTCACATGACTTCTTGTTTGGACTCATGTGGTCTCAGAGATCGGCTGAGTCCTTCAGAAGCAAAGAAGTGAGAAGCAACTGCAATAACTGGCCATGAATGTTAAGAAACATCAAATGACCTCTCACTGTTGGTTAGCACAGATGGTTTTTGCTCCCACACCCTGGCCTGTAGGAACCAAACTGCCTGTTCACTGGTGATGTGAGCTCTTTGTATGTCTTGGAGCACTCCTGTGACTCTTGTGGTTCAAGCAGGGCTTCCTGATCTCAGTTGACAAAGAGTGTCTTGGAGCAGTGGAAGCTTATGGCACTCAAGTGTCACACATTGCTGGGTGCAACTGTGTGCTAGGGTGAGGAAAGGAGCCATTCTTCTGAAACTACTGGGATGTATATGGAGCTGCATTAAAGACTCTGATAGTCTGATGCTGTGTTCCTGGTGAGGTACTGTGGATGGTTTATTTAGTTCACTTGATGCTCCATGATGTATTTCCATCGCAATTAGATCCATGTTACCTTATGCAAGTCGGCTCAGAAGAAAATACAAGAGAGGAGAGAGATGGGACTTTTGCGTATAAAGAGGGAGAAAGCACGAGAAAAGGAAAAGTCCTCGCAGCTCCCCACCCAGAGTGTTGAGCCTGGAGATGCATCTGAAGAACGTAAGCAGTTGCTCTGGCTCTGGGCCTTGTTGTTCACTTCCTTACTATTTGCAAAGTGTTGCAGATGTCTGTGAAACCAGACTGGAAGGCTGTTACACGTGCCTCTTTGTGGAAATTAGAATAGGATTCATTTCTATTTTCCAAAGAAAAATACGGATCCGTGAAATGTATTGTCCATGGCCGACACCGAGTCAGTCACAGAGTATCACCTTCCCCACTTCTCCTATAAAGTCTTTCAGACTAGATAGTTCTGTCTGGCAAACTGCACTGGGGCTTCAGGCTCTGACCATTCAAGGTCAGTTTGGATGAGGCTCTGGGCAACCTGACATAAAGATGTCCCTGCTCACTGCAGGGGTGTTGGACTTGATGACCCTTAAAGGTCCCTTTCAACCCAAACAATTCTATGATTCTATGGTTCAGTGATCAATGTCCCATGTTAATGTGCAGCTATTATGCTTGGAGTTGTCTGGGACAACAAAGGGATGTTACCCAGCTCCAGCAAGATTTCCAGCCTTTTCAAGGCCCATAGCCACCATGTCCATCACTCTCCACTTACAAGGTGTTTTCCAGTCTCTGCAGACTTTGTCCTACCACCTATCAAGGAGACAGTTTCCATTCCTGCCAACATGAGCAATGCACGTAGAGAGCATGCTGGTGCTGCCTTGAGAAAGCGAGTCAACAGGTCCTCGCTGCCCAGCATCCCTACCTTCAGCCAGGGTGGCAGCTTCCCGCGCAACTCCTCAGGTGAGCCCACTCCTCTGCAGCCCCCACAGCGTCTCTTTCCTTGCACAAGGAGCACAAAGTGCCTCATTTCTCAACCACAGTCAGGATCTTGGTTCCAAAGCCTGTCCTGAGGATTGAGAGCAAACCTGCTTTGGGTCCACTCTGCCTTGATGATGCTGGAGTAGTTGGTGCTTACAGATCCACTGGGAAGTTCAGCTGAATGAATACAGCAGTGGTAAAGCTTTAATCTCTGGCTTTCGCCCATACCAGTAGTTCAAAATATAAGACCGATGCTAGGAGGCAGTGGTAACTGCAGGGCTGAGCTCTGGTGCAGCCTGGCGGGATGTACTGCCTGTGCACATCTATGCATCACAGTGATCAATTAGCTATTCCCCACCTTGGCCCTCTGCCTATGCTGCTGGCTGGCTCTCCAGGTGGCTTTTCTGCTATCACAGCCAGGGTCGTCTCTGCATGGAAATTAGTGACTCAGTACAATCGTTCTATTGCACCTCAGGTGCTTAATGGCTTCTAGCTTCTCTCATCCCACTGCTGGCAATGCAAGCTGGGAACAGGCAGTGCCTCTTCTGTCACCCCATCCCTATATGGTGGCCTTGTGTAACACAAGACCTACAGGAGAGGCCGGCTGGTGCTCCCAGGCTGCTTCCTACCTGCCATAAATATACAGCAGACAGTGAGTCCACAGGGACTCTCATCTCTTCTTCATGGGTAGCCTGTCTTGTGTTGTCATCCTGAGTAGCATGAGTTAAGAAAAAGGGAGCTAGGAATGATACTTTGAATGCTCTTTTCTAGCTACTCTGATTTTCAAAATTGACCTGAACTAGCCTCACATGGCGCTTCATTCCTATTGAATGTGTATAGCTACATACTCGTGTAGTGACATCACTGATGTCAGTGACAGTGATATCAACGACATCCAGATTAGTCCACATCTGAATATTTTTGATATTTCAGTTCCCCCATCTTCCATACTTTGTAGAACATGCAAGGTAGCATAAAACCCCTACACAGTCCATAGCAGTTCATCTAGATTCTGTGCAATATTTATACTCAATACTTTTAGACAGCTCAGATGTTTTCATCTACACTTTACAAAATGAGCTTTTGAGTGCAAGACATGAAATTTTTGACCTATGGTGCTTTTGATGACAAATAGTTTCCATAACAAATGCATTTGTCATCTGAATTTTCTTATACCTTGTATATTTATCATCAAGAGAGTGTGTTTGCCAACAATTTGCATCTATATTTACATATTTTTATTCTCAGTTCACATTTGGAAGGCTTTTTTGTCACAACTATCTAGACTAGAAATTGCATTTTTCCACAAGAGAAAGCTTAGGCATTGCAGTTTGCAAACAAGTACATTTGATGACAAATAAATTTCACCTCAGAATCTTCAAAATACAGCCAGTGGGTACCTCTGAAATAATAAATATTCATAACACTTGGACAAAAGCAAAATCCATAAACTACTGCTTTCCCAAAAGTGTGCTAAAATGTATGTGCTCTCAGCTGCCTGCTGTCTAGAATATTTGAAGTAAATGGAAACAGAGGCACTGTCAGATTTAGAGGGTCAGGTATCATGGTTCCCTGGTGGTTGCTCCTTGGGGATCCTCTCAAGCCCAGAAGGACTCAGTTGTTCAGGGTTGGTGCTGGAGCAGCTGGAGGTGTTTCCTTGGAGAGTTACAGGGTGCCTCTGTCCCCAGTGCTCCAGGGAGGTATGTGCACATCTCAGGAGCTTACTCCTGGGGTAGCAAGTCTTGCTGGGCAGCACTGGCTCCACTGAGCGTGAGCTCTGTGGCACCATGAATCTGCAAGCTGGCTGTGGTACCGGTATGGGTTTGGGAGCTGGCTCTGTGTGTGCAATTTTCAGATTTAAACAGGGAGCTGGAGGTCACTGTGAGATGGTTGTGTACTGGGGAAAGCAATGAGCCAGACAGCATGGAAGTCTCTGAGCCAATGCCAGTTTGCACCCATAGATAATCTTGGCTGGGAGACTGGGTTGCAGTCTGCTTGGTGACGGGGTGCTTTCCCCTGGGGTTTGTTATGCTGGTATCTGATCCTCTCCTTACAGCAGACTCGCTGCTGCCCATTGCTCTGGAATACCTAGAGTGGGGAAAGGAGCCAGAGCGTGGGAGTGCCCAGGAAGCCAGACCCTTCCTTCACCCACAGCAGGAGCTGCTCAACGCGCTCACATGGCTCAGCACTGACAACTGGTAAGAAAGCCTCCTGTTCATTCTTTCTGCCTCTCAGTGTAAAGGTAAGTTAGAAAAAAATTCTTTTAGTGCCTCTGAACCCAAACAGACCAGACATCCAAAGGGAACTAGTGAAAACACTCCAAAGCACTCATGGTATAAAGATGTGAGAGCAGCCTTTTCTTTGCCTTGGTCCATAGAAGTGCTACAGCTGCAGGAGGGTCACGCTGTTTCCTAGTTTTGCCTTCTGTTCCATGTAGCTGCAAACAAAATCCTCAGGGAAGAGACAAAGTTGTGAAATTAGATGATTTGCTGGCTGAAACCACAAGCAGGACAGAAGCAGTCTTGGGTTTAGAGACCTGGGGGCCTCAGGTCACTGGCCCAGGTGGGACTGAGTAACGATTTGTCTCTGGTGGTGCTGCTGGCCACAAGAGCAGGAGACAGGACCTCCCTGTGACCTCCTGCATGTGCATCCCAGGAGTGCCTATGAGGAGTTCCTATTTCTCAGAAACAGACTGAGGCATGGTGCAAAATTGCTCAGCTTGTTGTTTCTCCTGAAGGGCTCATGGCAAAAGATAAGGAAAAAGAAAAAAAATCCTTTAGGAATTTTGCACTTTTGGAATTAAACTTTTTCCTCCTTGCTGCTTAATATGGGATGAAGATGTGTTGTTAATAATCACAGTGTGTCCTGAAATTAGACACAGACAGGAGGACTCTTTACAAATTTCAGGCGATATTAGTTGTCTTTTTGATTTCTGGGTCAGCACACACTTACTAGGGCTCTGTTCGCACTGTGATCACCATGGCAAATGTGTGATGCATCTCCTTGTGCTATCACTTTGTTTTGCCCCTCTCCATTTTCTCTTCTTTCTTTCTGTTTGGTGCCCTGTGAGGTGCAAAGAGCTGCTGCATCTGTGGGACGTCCAGGTTATGCTCAGGGACCCCAGTGGGGTTGGGTGCCCAGCCCTGCCCTGCAGCCCTGGTGAACCAGTGACTGCATCATGTGCCTTCCTGTAGCTTGGGTCCTTCACAAAGGAAGTGCTGAAAGAAGCCTAGTTTTAGTACTTTTAAAGAATGTGTTGCTATTGTGGGTGTTATTTTAAGTAAGGATTTTCTAGAAAATTAAGCATTTCATCTGTTCTCACCCAGGCGTGGAATCTTTTAAGACATACTGCTCATATGGCTTTTTTGGTTTCTTGGGGTGAGTGGAGGGGTGGAGTGCATCAACTAGATTGCAGAGTGCAGACTCGGTCATGGAGTGGCAGGGCAGACTGTCACTCCTGAACTGCCCTCTGGGGATGGCAAAGAGGGGAAACGTCCCAGTAACAGCCAGCTGGAACTTCATCTTAAAGACAGCGTACAGGCAGGGTGCAAGAAACAGAAACAGGGCACAGTCTCCCAGTTTCTAGGACACAGCAACATAGGGACTTAGTGTGCCAGGGATTTCATTTTGTTTAAAGGCCACAAATTAACCCATCCCCTGTCAAACTATCTGTTTGACTTTTGGATTTATGTATGCCTTTGACTGCCACATCATCCTGTGACAACAGGTTCCATGGTTTAATTAAGTGCCATATCAGAAGCATCTCCCTTTGTTTGTTTGAGCTGACACCCTGGTAATTTCAGAGGGTGCTGCCTGCTTATTGGGTGGTGGGAAAAATCAATCTTTTTGGTAATTGCCTTCCAGGCAACAGCAGATGAAGGGACTCCACAGCATCAGATGCCTGGCTCTCTGCCACTCTGAAGTACTTCTTTGTAGACTTCATGATGTTTCCTTGGCAGTTACCACAGAGGTAAGAACATTGTGTTGAATTGTGTCCCACATACCTTGTACACAGGGCACAGAGTAGATCTGTGCTTGTTCATTTACACATGTGCTCTGTGTCTGCCTTCATTACTATTTTTAGACCTTGTTTTTCTAATAGCTATGTCACCTATCTATATGATCTGCCTGTACATATAGCTATATTTACTGGTGCCTAGAGCATCTGTCCCCCTCTCCTTTGAGCTTGGTGTCATTATAATGCAATATGCAAATACAGAAACTGAGACACTGATCAGGTGATTTGCTACCGCCCAAATCTCTGCCCAAGCTGTAATTAAACACTGCAGCTTTGCCTCTCAGCTTCCTCCCACTTCCTTCTCCTCCTCAGCATCTCAGGGGATTGACTGCAATATTTCTTTACCAGTATTTCCTGATGATGTCTTCTCCTTCTTCCTTTCTGCCTGCTTTTTGGGAATTTACCATTTCCATTGATCCTCTGTGCACCGGTGGAATTTTGCACTGCAGCTGCTGGGTGCTCGCAGCAGCCTGGCTGTGACTTTGCAGGGCAGTTGGGCACAGCTTCACTGTCTTGTCTCTCAGTTAACAGAGAGGTCTTGACCTAAGCTCCTTAATAACATCTGTGACTCTATATTTCCAGCTTGGTGGCCTGAACCAGCTGCCTTCTACTCTTACCACATGATTGCCAAATACAATCAATTTTCCTTTTCTTGCAGAATACAGTAAGACTTAGCTCATTTCCATGAAAATCCATCCCTCTATCCAGTATCTATTGATGCTGGAGGCTTGAGTGTCCCTTGGGAGGACTCTTCAAACCTTTCTGTTCCGATATGCAGGACTCAGACTCTCCCACTCTGAGATCAGGATTAGAAGAAGCCCTTTCAGCTTAGCTCATCTGATTTTTTGTATCACTTATATTTCAGAGGAAATCTCCTCCTCTCAGTTCTACGCACTCATGTGCACAGATGCCTTTCAGCTTTCATTTTGCTCTAGTCTCAGATTTTGCTTCTGCATGCCCTTCTAGCACTTATGTTGTTCATTTTTATTAAGAGACACAACTGAGTCTGGCAAAAAAAACCACTGGTGTGTCCTTCAAAGTAACTCTCAAATATAACATAACTCTGAGATGTTTCTTCCCCAGCTTTATGGGAGAGCCTTTTGGAAGGAGGGATCACTCCAGAGCAGCACTGTAAGCTGTAAAACCTCACTGATCACAGTTGTAATTGCATGTGATCTCCAGGCAGGGTCCTTTGGAGCCTTGAGCCTAATAGCTGGGATGGTTCTCCTGAGTAGATAGAGCCAAAGATGGGACCAATCTGATGTGAAATAGGCTGAAGACTTGAGCCTGTATTTTGTGTTTCCTGGTTGAGTGCTCAAATTGTCAGTGCTGCATTTTTCGATGGGAGAAAAGTTGTACTTTTCCTCTAACTTGTCTTTATGAATTGTGTCTTTATAGTTTCATTTGTTTGTTGTTTTGTTTTCAAGCAAAGTGCCTAAAATCCAAGCAGTGTACATTATGGGCTAAGTAGTACACTTCATTCTAGGTCAAACACTATTTTTGAGGCCTGCAGTCTCATTAAAATTGTACTGTACAAGCAGGTCTGAAGCCAGAGGAGAAGTTGGTATCAGAGTAAGTGTGCTTCTGTGCTTGTGGTCTTCTGCTCTTTCTGTGCTCTTAGCATTCCACTTAAACACAGCGAGCAGTCTTTATTTCCCGGGACTTTTGTCCAGGGGAACTGATTTTCTTGACAAGGTTGTTCTTACATCTCCTGGCATGATTTCCCCAGGTGAACAACCTCCGCTCGAAGGTGTCTCGATTTGCAATCTTCACTCTTGGAGAGCTCTTCAGGACCATGAAGCAGCACATGGACCACGAGGTAGATGAGGTTGCTCAGGTCTTGCTCCAGAAGATGGGAGACTCCAGCGAGTTCATTCAGAAAGCAGCCAATCAGTCCCTGGGAATCATGTCGGGAAGCGTGACTCCTGCACGAGCAATGACTGCTTTCATGGCTAGTGGAGTTCAGTATGTCAGTCTTCGTAGTGACGTCCTTAACCTGAGATTGTGTGGGTAGGGGGAAGGGACAGGAGGCAGAAGGGGAATGACGGGAGGGAAGGGTCCTTTCTCATGCATCTTCTGTGAACTCAGTGATTAGGTTTTCTGATGAACCTTGCTTCCTTCTTTCCTTCCTCTTGTCATCTGCTTCTGCTCCACTGCAGCCTATTTGTTCTCCCAGTCTGTAAACACTGCTTTGACATGGTGAATGATGGGGAAGTGAAAGTCCCTGAAAAGGGTGGTGATATTGCTTTGTGGCTTTGTGGGTAGAGGGACAATGGCAGTTCCAGCAGCGAACACCCTTTGATATTTCACAACACTAACCACAGAGGCACTGAGAAAACCTATGCATCATCATTAGGCCATTAACTTGAGAAATAAGGAGGCTAATTGCTGAGACACGGAGCACATTAGGGAGAACCCCCTGGGTGCGGCATGGCCTGCACAGTAAGCACAGCTTCTGCCAAGAGGAGTCTGTGTGACTGTCATGTCTTTAGAGCTCCATTTTCTATTCAAATTGACGCTGCCTGTTAGCCTTGAAGTGGTGAGTCACCGTATAGGAGCCTTCACATGTTGACTCCCATGGGATAGCTGAAGCATATGCTGCCTCAGAATATTAGCGCTGGGCCTGATGATAGTTAAAAATGGGCACCCTCTAGAAATGACAACCTGGCTAAAAGGATTGCTACCCTTTCTGCAGCTTTGGAAGATAGTAAAACATTCAAATGTACCTCTTGCCAAGCCTCAAAGAACAAACTGGCTACATTGCTGGATATTCTGCAGCATCGTGACCCACAGGGGTTCCCCCCCAATTTGTTTTTTTCAAGGGTTTGCATATTTGGAGACAAGCGTGTGGAATAAGCCTCCAACCTGCTGCAGCTCTGTCTCTGACAAGTCAATGTGAATTGTCTTTCATTTCCCTCTACCTCAGAGTTAATTTCAGGAAAGAAATTGAGTATCAGATAGCCCAGGAAGATTGAATTCCTCCCTCTTCCTTGCAGGTAGTCCCTTTGTACAGTGCCAACTTTGTGTTTATCTGAGGACAAAGTCTTCTACAGGTGGCTAGAATTGCCATGAGAACACATGCCTCCTTCCCCCGGCAATGACAGGGAACATGCTGTGACCAAGGCCTGTGCTTCTGACCCTCTTTTTCCCCCTGTTCCAGTGTTTGTACTCTTGTTTCCAGGCACCCCAATGCCCTGGTGCGGCAGTGTGCAGCCAGACACCTACTGACTGTACTGGAGCAAATCGGAGCCAAGAAGCTCCTGTCAGGCAAGCGTGTTGTCACTGACCTGCTGGTGGGCACACTGGTGAAGCTTGCTCAGGACTCTCATCCAGACACAAGGTGATGATCTTCATTTCACCTCCTAAAACCATTTGATGTCTGGCTATAAATGATAGAAATATGAAAGAGTAGAAGGTAAAGTAATATTAAGAAAGTTACTTCACACTGTGGATAATGTCTGGAAAATGACTGTACTGGGTAACATAAGGTTGTTCATCAAGACAGATTGTTGCCAGATTCCTGTGACCTGAATGATTCTTTCTTCAGATCAAGTGAGCTCAGATGAGTCAGTCAAACAATTCTGTTTGATCTTATGTGTGCAATGCAAAGCTGAAGTGTTTGCCATGGGTCATCACCAAAGGATCCCAAGCATTTCTTTCCAATAAGGTTAAGACTGTCCTAGAAAAAGTCCTGCTGTCTTTAACCTATGTATTCAGTCTTCCTAAACCTCTTCTGTAGATTTTATTGTCTATGATATCCACAGATTTTTCTTCCCAATCATCATATAATGTTATTGTCTGTGGCTGAATGACCTCCAAATTTCCTCTTGAAGATAGCTGGAGTTTTCTGGTAGCAAAACCAACCCAAAACCCCAAAAATATCCCTTACTTTATTAATTTAAATTCCCATTAATAGGTGGCAAGAACACATGAACATCTAGCTGCTTGTGTGCATACATGTAGTACAGAATAATAAATAGGAAACATGAAGTAATTTGTCCTCGATCCTCCATCAGTTAAAGGAAGGAAAGATATTGGGCAGTGGCAGCAAGACACTGCAAATAAGCCATGACAGCAAAGCAGGAGATGTCCTTCCCTTATCCCATGGGATCTTCTGATTGCACAGAAGCATATCCACAATTTCAGAGTGAAGTACTTTCCTCTTACCCTATGTTCTCTCCTTGCCTCTTGTGTTCACCTGGCAGTATTTTGCAGTGGTGGCAAGTGGAGGTAAATATCTCTCTGGTGAATTGGTAACATCTTCTCACGCATCTATTGCACACTAGTTTAAAATAGCAGCTTATTGTGTTAACACTTTCCCTTTGTTTATTCACAAGGAAGAAAAGACAGTAATAGTCTCTATTCATTTCTCTCCTGTGTTAGGTATTATGGAAGGAAGATGCTGAATGTATTGATGAGTCATGACAAGTTTGATAGGTATTTGAAAGAGTCTGTCCCCTCACGTGACTTGCAAGATGTTATGGCAAGAATTAAGCAGAAAGTAAGTGCTTGGCAGGAGAAATGTCTCCTTTATGCAAGTACTGAGATTGCTAATATGAATTTAAACATACCTAATCTTTCTTTATATAATTCTTTTTCTGCTGAATCATTTTGGTCCTAGGAATGACCTCTTGACCCTCATCCTGTTTATCTGCAAACAGTGAAGAAACTAGTATCATTAGAAATAAAGTGGATGTATTTTGAAAATCAGTCACAAACAAAAAAGAGTAAGAGGAGAAAATTATTTTACCTTTAAGCGTAAAAACCCTCAACATTACCCCCCAGCCCCATAAAGCAAGGTAGTAAGGATAGTGCTTCAGAAGATAGTGGAGTCTTTGTAAGAGATGAAGGAAGTAGTAGTGCCAAGAAAACTTCGAAATATACAAAAGATGCATGAGGCAATCCTAATTAGTATGTATATTGTCTGTATTCTGGGAATACTGCCCTGCTGTCATGCACTGTGGAGCTGGGAGAAGCTTCATGAATTCAGCATCCAGTGGAAAATCATCCCTTTTTTTGCTGCTGTTCTCTTTTTTTTTTTTTTTTTTCTTCCCATTCGTCTCTGCCTATATTCTAGAAAGGAACATGCCTTTGTGGAGGAAAAGGGAGAGAGAGTGTGAACCAAATCAACTCCCAACACAATGGGCTCCAGAGAGTCCAAAAGTTTCCTGCTACTCCATTTATGAAGGCTTGTTCCAGTTCGTTCGTTCATTCATTCTCCTTCCAGCATCATTCCCATTTGTGCTCAAGACTAATGCATTCAGCATTTTATATTGCTGCCTTGGGTTATTGAAAACAAATAGTAGACATCCATGAATCTCTGGCCTGTCTCCCTCTCTAGGTTATGAAACCTCTTCCTCAGCCTTTCTTGGTAGCAATGATCCTGGTTATAACTTGTGTGTTAAACAAGCAATTTCTTCTTTTTTCTTCTATAGATTAATGTGTGATAGTTTGTTGTTTTTTTTTTAAATGTATATATCTATATGCATAGGGGATAGAAGACCATAACTGTGTACCTACATCTGCCATGGACCCCAGGAAGTCTAGGGACAGCAACTTGGTGATGCCCCAGGACAACCTGCCTTCTGCTGGAGGGTAAAGAGCCCTTCTGTTACATCTGACAAAGCACATCACAAGTTTTACATATTTCTCCCTCAGTAACATTTTTTCTGGTGGAGATGAACTGTGCCAGAGACTGTTTCGTTGCGCCACAGATCGGTGATAAAAAATGTCTACTTATGCATTAGTCCAACCACAAGTTCCTTGAAGGGTTTTCCACAAAAATGGAGAGAGAGGAGAAGACAGGCATTGTGTGCAGCTAAGAAGATCCAGTGCAGTGGCAAGGAGAGTGCTGTGGAGGCTGTGAGAGGCTGTGCGTCTGCTGTTTTACTTGGGACAAGAAATTTAAATCAGGGAGTTCTTACCTGAGCAGAGTATTTTTTTTAATTTTTTTTTAGATGGGTGGTTTGAGAAGTCTAGAACAAAGCTGCCATTCCCCAAAATAGCAGTTTCCATGTGTGTGTTTTGGCCTGGCTGTATGACTCCTGAACAGTACCAGCAAGACAATTTCTGAGCAGTTCTGGTCAACAAACATCTCAGTGTGGATTTTTTCTGTAGCTATTCACTCACTTCACACTCATTACTGATTGGTTAATAGACAATATATTTTTTTCCCCTGTGCTTCAATCAGCATTCAAGATATGCCAATTTTATGAGCTTCAAGAAGGCCAAATTCCGGGTCCTGCACTTGGGCCACGACAACCCACAGCAGCACTACAGGCTTGGAGAAGAGTGGCTGGAGAGCTGCCAGGCAGAGAAGGACCTGGGGATGTTGATTGACAGCTGCCTGAACATGAGCCAGCAGTGTGCCCAGGTGGCCAAGAAGGCCAATGGCGTCCTGGCCTGTATCAGAAATAGTGTGGCCGGTAGGAGCAGGGAGGTGATCATTCATCTGTACTCAGCTTTGGTGAGGCTGCACCTTGAATACTGTGTCCAGTTTTGGGCTCCTCTCTACAAGAAGGACGTTGAGGTGCTGGAGAGGGTACAGATGCGGGCTACAAAGCTAGTAAAGGGTTTGGAGCATGTCTCTTATGAGGACAGGCTGAAGGATCTGGAGCTGTTTAGCCTTGAGGAAAGAAGACTGAGGGGAGACCTTATTGCCCTTTACAACTACATGAAAGGAAGTTGTAGCAAGGTGGGGGTTGGTCTGTTCTTCCTGGTGACAAGTGACAAGAACAAGAGGAAATGGCCTGAAGTTGAACCAAGGGAGGTTCAGGCTGGATATTAGGAAGCATTTCTTTATGGAAAGGGCTGTCAGGCATTGGAATGGCCTGCCCAGGGAGGTGGTAGAGTCACCATCCCTGGAAGTGTTTAAGAGATGGTTAGATATTGTGCTTAGGGACATGATTTTGTGATTTTTGATAGGGCTAGGAGTAAGATTGGACTTGATGATCTTGAAGGTCTCTTTCAGCCAAAACTATTCTATGATTCTATAAGAATTTGGTTCTTGCCATCTCCCCATGCCAACAGAAGATCTACCTGTACCTGCTCTCCTTCAATAACAGAGTGGATTTATTTAGCTCTGTTGTGCTCAGCAGTGGCAGGAAGGTGATCACACACTTCGCTAGCATGGGAAGAATCTCCCCGTGCTCATGGCAGAGAGAGGTTGATCCAAGAGAACTGTTCCCATTGAGTTTGTTAATCTATGGATCCAGTCCCTAGGAAAGAAATAATGTGAGCGTAGCTGTGGGATGTCTGTTTTTATCTCTGTTACTAATCTTTGGGATCCTTTCAGATATGTCCCTTAATCTCTCTGGGTAGGATTCATCTGTTCAAATGCATCTGGGCTATTTATCCAGATTTCCATACCTGTTGTAGAGACAGTTCTCCAGAGTAATTAATTTCCTTATCATACAGACTCCTCCCATAAGATGAGGCATTTAAACTTGGAACTAGCACCTATATTTCCCCACAAAGGAATGCTAGATGAGTACCTGGGAAAACACTGGAAGATAAATGAGATGAATCTCATCCTTGGTGCCTTGGTTTTCCTGAGTAAACACTAGCAATAATATCACTTGCAGATTGTCCCCTGCAATGATTGCTGTGAGATCCAAGTTGTTTTTCAGATCAGAATCTAGCTGAAACACATCATTAGGAAGTCTCCTCAATATGTTCTCCTCACAATTAACTGAAGATATTATCACCAAAAGGTCTTACCTTGTTTTGTTTTCCAGTTTGAAGTCTGGCTCTGATGAACTTGTCTTACCCCGTCAGTCAGTCCATCACATGTCGCTTCGAACTATGAAAGGAATTGAACAGCTCAATGAGCTTTGCAAGCTCCTGACAGCGAAGGAGTTTCAGACACGAATGGAGGGAGTGGTGCTCCTCCTAGATTACTGCAAAAGCAGCTCTGAACTCATCTCCACTAACATTGTCCAGGTATGCAGGGCACCTCTGTTGCTCCTTTCCCATTAGCTTCCTTCCTAAACCTGTACCAGTAAAGTTAATTCAGTGTGTCTTGGCACTACATACTATGTGTTTGGGACAGGCTGGTCCCTTCTCCTCCTGAATAATTTAATTCAACTCCAGGCTTCAGGGCAAGCAATTTCAGTCCAGATGTGTATCTCTGTCAGGAGCCTATTGGTGCTGTTCATGAGATGATGACAGAACTTACTGTTGCTTAGCTTCTGCTGTCTCCTACTGCCAGTTAGGTTGAAATAAAGGAAATCTAGCCACTGAAAGCTTGGCAATCATCCCCTAGAAGAAAAATGGGTTGGGATGGAGAAGAAAATAACAGGCTGGGTTGATTTAAAGGATACTCCTGTACCCTTTATCTTGTGTTGCACAAACACAACTCTGCCTGTTCACTTCCATCCTCATCCTTTTCAAGCTTTGGAAAGAGTGTTCTCATCCTTCCTGGGGTTCTTTTTTTTTCTTTTTTGGAAGGAGGAGGAAAATGGCTAGAGACAGATATTCTCCTTCTCCTCCCAACAGCTGCTTTTTTACGGTTTTCCAGAAAACGGTAGCTGATAATGTGGCTGTCAAGGAACTGAACCTGCTCTAATGAGAATTGCACAGCACATTAAACTTCAGAAGTCTACCTGTTAGCTAGACAAATGGCCTCAATCCTGAAGAGTTCATCAGAGCACTGCACTCCTCCAGATGCAGGTTCTGAGACAAATGAAACAAAACCTGGATCTCATTCAGCCACAGAAAACTGTCCTCAGTACTTGAGACAACTTTACGGAAATGTGGACATTGAAAACACCTGTTTTCCTACATCTATACCAAAGATACTATTTTGCATTATTAAAATGGCATTAATTTAATGATTTATAAGTAAAGAGAAACACCATATAAACTAGCCTGTCCCCATCTAAACCTCCTAATAAAATATGAAAATCTTTTCAACTAGCATGGGGTTCTGCAACCACTACAGTGAGTAGCCCCCAGGAAAACAGTGGAATTGTGCTAGGAAGCTCTGACCAGACAGAAAGGATTACATTCATGTTTTACATTGCTGGGTACTTGTTCTTATATCCCTTCTTGAAACGAAGACATTTTAATTCAGCTTTCATGTTTGTTTCTTGTTTGTTTGTTTGTTGTTGTTGGGTTTGTGTTGCTTTCTTTGGTTTTGCTTTTTGTTTGTTTGTTTTTTGTTTTTCCTTAACAGATTTTTGATATTTTTGTCCTGAGAGTTCAGGATTGCAACAAGAAAGTGAAACAGAAGGCGCTGGAAGTGCTGGCTTTGATGGTGCCCACACTTGGAGATGCCTTACACCCAGTGCTGGTCTCTTTGGTTGGAGCAGTGACTGACAACCTGAACTCAAAGCAAGTGGGGATTTATGCTGCAGCTGTGAATGTGCTGGAGGCATTTATTGCTCACCTAGGTATGGCTAACTTCTGACACTGACTCTCTTCACCTGAGGCTTCTCCATCTTGGAGTCAAGAGAACACTGAGTCTGTTGATAGCTGTTGTCATCTGTGGAAATATATAGCTGCTGCAAGATGTTTATGGAGTCCTGCTGACATTCTTTCTGTCCCAGTCTGTTGTGTCATGTTGCAGTGCGCAGCTGAATGGATGCTGCTTATCACCTGAATCATGTGTAGTTATTAATTCAGTAGAGAGGACATTATAGGGATTATTTTAAGTTCCTGCTAGCAGAGCACAAGGGAAGTGACCAACATCTGTCATTACTATTTTTTTTGCTCCATCCTGGGAAACTGTATGCATTTTGGTTTTATTGAATTGGATTTCTAAGATATGTGCATTCTTTTAAGTTTACATCCACTCAAACAAGATGAACAGAATGTGCATTTTCCTTGAAACACATGGTGAAAAGGGTGGTAGAGGCTCTGTTCTCACTGGGCTTTGTTCCATGCACTGACAGTGGCAGCTCTCCTGAGCAAATGTCAGCACTTGCTGACACCAAAATGAAGAGCTTTGAACTCAGTTCCTCATTTTTCACTTTTGGGTAGTAGTTTAGCTGTGTAAATCCCAAATGAAAATGTCCTTTTGAATTCAAAGATTGAGACCTTGAATTTAATAAGAAACTGTGTTACAAAAGATCGTAGTGGAGACCAGATGAAGGATGAAATGCTTGTTCCATAGTCAGCCTGGAGGTCTCCACGTGTGAGGGGTTAGAAATGCCTTGGCTTCCTTCTTCCAGAAGGGTAAGGAGCCCATTATTGCCCCCTTTTCTGGGTACTTGACCATATTGCCATAAGTATGCCTGTTGATGTAAAATATGTACCTGTGGTAGGGAGAGGGTGAGTTCCCAATTTGCTCCGTGTCCTGAACAATATGGGCCACTGCAGGTTGTGCAGCATGTCTTTTGCTGCCTATCAGGGTAGTGCTGAAGCTCTCAGGTATCCTCATACTCATTTCATCTGGGAGAACCTACCCTGCAGAGTGCACCTCCATCCCTTATCACTGCCCAAAAGTGCTCTGTTTACATGTTGTGGACTGTGAAATACAGTGTCATGGTCCTTCATATGTAATACTACAAAAGTCTACGTCAGTGTTTTTACAATTCATCAAAACATCTGTTAACAGCTGCTTTTTTTTGTCAGTGTATTTGGAATTCTTCCCTTGTGATCTGCTCTACAAACTGTAGGCATGCGGATCATGGCTTATGGAGATACTGTCCTGAAGTTAGTTCCCTGCTTCCCCTCACCTGCCACAGGTTTCAGTTTGGAGACAGTAACCTAAAAATAAGGGAATCAGAAAAGCAGAAATAAAAAGTAAAGTAGAATTGGATTATACTAAGATTGTTTCCCCTCACCTCAGTTTTATGGCTGATATTAGTGATTCACAGCAATGAGTACAAGGATCGACAGCTGGGTGGCTCTCTTACGTGAAGAAGGGAGTGGTGGGGTTGGCTGCAGCCTGGGGACACAGTTGAAAACCAGGCCTAAGTCATTAGCAAGTGTCATTCTCTGTGACTCTTAGGTTATTCTTATGCACTTTATTTTAGGCAGCTGGATCTCCTGAAGTTTGCAGCAGCAAAGGTCTAGTGGAGAGGTGTTGACGTTGCCTGATTTTCTTTTTGCACACATTTCCATCAGGGAGGGAGACTCAGGCCTCTCTATGTAGCTTGATGGAGGTGTTTACATCTGCCCAGTGATACCTCAATGATGTGTTTAAAGTTTGGTGAGAGGAATACAGTCCTGGATTTTCCTCTTGATCTTCTGGTGTAGATTCAGAAGCACTCTGGCGATACTTGTGCTACCACTGTCATCACTGCAGCTGTGATCAGAAGTTTCTGGGGCTCTTTACTCCAGCTCTGACTTCTGTTGAAATGTGAGATGAAAGCTGGTGTACGTGTGCTTAGGTACGCAAAGAGTTTGGGTTTGGAAAGATGAATGCCACCAATAGAAGTGCTCACCAGTTGGGTTTTTTTTACAGTGATTAAATCTGCTACAGAGAAGCAGATTCCATATAAAGTGTTTGGGTTCTATGGTTCATGCCAGGTTTGCAGATCACTCATGTTATTTATGCTATATATATCAAAGGACATGAATTCCTGCTGACTGGAACTGGTCAGCTGGGTAACCAGAAGCTGTGGTGGTACGGTCCCTATGCACTGGTTTCCAGACAGACTTGAATGTGTAACAGCATTTCCCCAAAGTCCAGGAGCCTTCAGCTCTGTGCTTCTTGTCTGCTTGGTACAGAAGGAGCTGAACAATATATCCTGGAGTACAGCTTTGCTAGAATTCAGGGACAAAATGATTTTTGGAGGTTATTTGGGCCCAGTTTGACTTCTCAAATTAATTGCTCTGCTGTTGGCCTGAAGGGACACTGGCCCATCAGTGCTTCTGCAGAAGTGTTTCCTGGAAGGCTTTACATTATAGACATTAGCTGGTCCTGTCTATTTTCTACCTTTCTTCTTTGTCTTTTTTTTTTTTTTTTTATAAAGGGAATTTATGATTTGCCAAGTTCATTTCTTTAGAACAAACAGGTATAAATCCAGCTGTAAATGATGACTTGTTCCACATCTTGTTCTGCATGGGGCAAGATTGCTATAGCCAATAACTACATAGCCAAGGTCTGCTGTAAATTCCCTTGCCACGCAGATTTATGTCAGCTCAGAAGAATGCAGCACTGGGTGAATATGCCTGAAAAATTTAGTGTTGAAGAGGCAGGTCTTACAGGGGAATTAACAACTTTCTCCACATGAGCTGCTTTGCAAACTCAGTGAATTTACTGATCCACTACCGTTCTGTGTCGCAAGTACAGGGTTGTTCCTGATCATGAAGTGGGGAGAAGGATGTGAGACCTCTACTGCTCTTGGACTTTACCCATTTTTTTGTGGTGCCTGGGAGAAGGTTGGGGAGAAGTTGCAGAATCCTACTAATAGAGGATGCAGCAAACAGATGCCTTCAGGGTTTCATATGGAGTTTTCTGTCATTACCCTCTCACTAGTTCTGAGACACCACTGTAAATTTTCCATGCTGGCAGATATCAGAACAGAAGCAAGTTACATCTGTCTCTCATCACACTGACTTCACCTAGAAACAGGTTCAAGCAAACAAGGCAGGATATATTTTTGTTGTTTCTACTCATTTTTATGGACATTTGCAAAAATTCAAACAAGCAACCAAATCACAAATATTTCCAACACGTAGGGCTTTAGTGGGGGAAAGAAGGCTCTACTGGAAAAATGCATGAGCAAAACCTTCCCATATGCTTTAAAGTTGTCCGCCTTTAAATGGAAAATGACAAACCTATCCCCCTAGAACTGTAAAGGATTGTGCAATGCTCCTAGCTGAGAGTAAGTGAGCATAACATCCTGCCCCATTGCTCCACTGAGTTTCACAGCTAAGAGCCCAGCTATTGCTCCAAGACTCTGTGTTGACATGCCTCAGATTCTGAGTTTTAGATGAGACTTCCTCATCTGTCACCTTTAATGATCCATGCAAAGATGCAAGCTGGTTAGAAAATTCCTTCATCTTTTGATGTAGAAACAAAAAAACCAAACCAAAACAAGCCCTCCTCCCCATCTCCAAGACCAAAATTCTACCTACAAACAAATTTGCTTGCAAATAATGCCTGAATCATTTATTTAGCGTAACCATGACATTGGCTTGGACATCCCCAGCTGAAGGCCACACATAGTCATTAGCTGTGACCTGGGACCCTAATCCCACTTGAGGATAACCCCACCTTACAGGACATCTACACAGGGTGTCAAATCAGCCAATCAAGCCCAACTGAAATGGGACAAAGACATAGATCTTGCTGTCTGTCATTTGCACTACCTTGTCCTCTGTCATGAAGGAAATGCCCTTCAGATGTCCACTGTCTGATGACAGGGCCTGGAGTCAGGCCAGCAGCTCAAGTAGCTTCCAGAGGAACCAGCCCTCTACAAGAAGGGAAAGGAAATTTCCCCTCTAGGCATTAAGGCAGCACTGGGGAACCCAGTGTAAATGAGAGCACGGAGAAGCATATTCTTCTTCTGCTCATATTGCAAATGCTTGGCTGCCTGTCCTGTGGCCAACAGGTTTAGCTAATCTGTAGTGCAGATAATTAAAGCGGAGTTAATAAGAATTGAACTGCCTGCTGCCTTGTTTTCTCTAACAGCCGTTAAAAGCTCCTCCTGTCTTTAGGTCTCTTAAGACATCCAAAGTAATGGTTGGCTAAATTTGTTATTGACTCAAGCTTAGCTGTTTCCAAATGCACAGGATATTTGAAACCCTGAAATTAAAAGGCAAATAGTGCTTAGATATTTCTTAGATTCCTAAAAGTCAAGCAAACATCAGTTCCCCTTCACCCACCAAAAACCCAAGTGTTCCCCTGAAAATCTACATAGATAACAATATTAATGATGAATTAACATTTTGTGCTCCTTTGAGATCTCCAGATCTCAGGACATTTCTTTCAAAGCAGCTGCTGTGAGGTAACTCCATGGGGAGGAACAGCAAGTGTGAAACAGCATCTGCCAGTACTGCAAGAGCGCAAGGCAAAAAGTGAAGTGTCTGTTTAAAAAGGTGAATGAGAAGAGTGTAATTACCAAAGCAGAAGCTTAATTAGGATAGCAGGATCCATTCTTTACTGTACGCTTACAAGAAGATCACTTGGGACTTGCTTTTCCTGTCTCATGCAAAAAGGAGCACTAAATAGCAGAGCACTACTGAAAACCACTTTGGGATTTGACTCTATAGTGGGTCACAGAGCAGTGGGTTGCCTGCTTTACCAGTGCCACTCCTGGTAACACCGCAAGGTATCGTAGCACATCCCATGTGCCTTCTGCCTCCAAGAAAAGCTTTGCTTGGCTTGTCAGAATGGTAAGACTGGAGGCTTGCAGCCTGATCCAGACAACAATCTATAAAGTAAAACAAGACACCAAATCAAGAACAGGCAGCATAGGAAAAACAGAAATTCATTGAGACAGTCAAATACTGGGAAATCAGTTAGTTTTTCAGTGTTTCTGCCAAGATCTGATTTCACAGATGTTACAAGAGCCCCTGAGAACGGATGGTGTTGGCACTGAGCAGTAATTCTCTCTTGTAAGGGTAACTTGGAGTCTTGCCCGTAGATCCCGACAGCTAGCTTAAAGATTTAACACCAGCTTATCCTTAAATGTGGATGGATGTCTGGACTTTTGAGCCTTCTCACGCTTTTCCTTAGGGGAGAGAGTGGGTCACTTCTGCAAAGCTCTGGGATGCCAAAGCTTTTCACTGCTTACACATGATTTCAATTTTGAGGGCCTTGGTATGAAATATTTAACCCAGCTCCTTGTACAGCAGTCAGGTTTGGATTTACAAATGTGAAACAAGAACTTTTCTGTTTGAATTTAAAATCCTCCCAAGTAAGCTGGAAGGAAGGAAGACGAAAAGGACTCAGAAACTGGCAGAAATTTATTTTACAAAATGCAGTTACCTCTGCCCTCCCCGCCTTTTTTTTTTTTTTTTTCTTATAAACTCGGAAAAGTGAGCAGAAATAAATATTTGTCTTTCAGATGATGCATTGCTGCTGCAAGCCTTTGCTCACCAAGTGCGTTACCTCAGTGGCCAGGCTCTACTGGATGTCACAGAACATTTCTCAGGTATTGCCTCCTTCAGCTTATCTCCGCTTCTAGGTCAAGAAGTCTTCAGAGGGAATGTTTAGAGGGAATGCCTCTGAACAGTCAGTTCAGTAGCCCATCAAACACCAGAAAGTCCTGCACTACTCCCTCCTGCAAAACCCATGATGGGTGTATCTGGCAGGGGTTTGCCTGGCTGCTGCAGAGGTGTGCAGTATGGGAGAGGAGAGTGCTTGGGTTCCAGTGCTGAGCTCTCACTAGTGTGTCTCAGGAAAGAAAGGGGCTAAAAATAACCTGCCTGGCTCCTCTCTTGGAAGGACAGTACAATAGAAGTCATGGGTGTCTGTAAGGGGTCCCTTTTCTAAAGCAAATGACCATCCTTAAGAAAAAATGGTGGTAATTGGTATTTCAGAGCATCAGTTTGGTTTGTTATTCCAGGATTCTTGTTTTCCTGTTGGAAGCTTTTCAGACTGAATCCTGCAGAGCCTGCAGGTCAGAGCATAGGTGAAAACTCAACACACGTATTACTGACAAGGACTTTGTGTAAGGCAGGGTTTGGGGGCAGAGGAGCAGAAGGAAGCAGTTCAGCCCAACCCCGTGAGGCTCCTTGCCTGTGTTGCAGATATGACATTGAACTCTGAGCATTTCAAGATGTGTAAACAGCCTATTTCTATATCAGCAGTGTCTGACACACTGCAAATGCAGCTGATAATTGATTTATAATCGTAGCTTGCTATGTCAGCCATAGCCAAGGAATGGAAAAAATGATAATCCCAATATATACTAGAGAAGACTATTTATAGCCTTGCTTCAATTAGGGCTAAATCCACTGCTAATTATGCCAGCATCTTTTAATCTAAGGTTTAATACACTTTGCTTCCTCATTATGAATCTCAAAAGGGCTTGTTTAGCCATAGTGAATGTAAAAGGGCCTTTAAAGATAATTCGAATAAAGTAAATCTCCATAAACATAGAATTTAGTTTTACAGTTATTTTAATCTCTTTTTCAAATAAAGCATTTAAACATAAATTGGGACTGCTTTAGAGGGAGCAGATGTTCTCTCTGGGATTTAGTGAGAACAGACAGCTCTTGCTCTTCTGAAGCTCTGCGGTGACCGCTGTGTTTAATAGCATTTAAACTCAAATTAACTCCCATTTAAAAATAGGTACCATAACCCTTTTCCTGCTTACCAGAATGGTTTTTACGTATTTTCAGGAGCTGTTTAAGTGTTGATGACTGATGCTAGATTAACAGCATAGAGAAAATGAAGGTCCTTCCACAACAGAATAGTAAATGGTTACTGCATAACATTTCCACTGAACAGAAAATAAGAACTCTTGTCTCCAGAGAATTGATTTTGATCTCTCAGCAAGATCTGCCATGCAATGACCCTACTGAGAGTAGAGCTTTGTTTGTATTTAACATAGCTCAGTTAAGAAAATGAGCTGTGAGCAGACTTGAGAGAATGAGAGGAAATGCCTGGTTTTTGTTTGCATTTCAGCCCCCTCTGTAAGATTTTTCTCTATATATTCCCCTGTTTCAGGGAACATTGTGAGGGTCAATGCAATTAAAATTGTGAGATGCTCAAATGCCGTGGCAATGGGGTGTGGGAAATTATCTAAGACATCCTGAAGTTTCAAACAGTTGTTCATTAGAAGCCACCAACTATGAGGGGAAAAAAGCTCAAATTCTGCCAAAGGTATGAGTCAGTCGTTGCTGTTTCTAATTACACTGTCAAGCAGTGCACACCTTTCATGGGCTGGAGTTCTGAAGCGCAGTACAATCCAGCTGTGTGCTGCATGCCACTGAGCAAAGGGAACTGCCAGGTTTGACTTTTGGCATTTTTCACCAAAGGTCACAAAGAAGTAATCATCCTTTTTGTTAGGAATCTTTCAATTACCTCTCTAAGCTGCATTTCAAAATCTTCAGCTGATGTTTTAGACAACTTCTTAATGGAAACAAACGGTGATTTGACATGTTTGTCATTTGTAACACAGAAGCAGATAGCAAAATAATTTACAAAATGTATATGATTCCCCTGGCTAACTCCATCGTAGACACAAAGCCTCTGATTTGGAGAAATTAAGGTCTTCAGAGGCTGGTGTTTGTGTGCAGTGGATGATTAGCAGCTGTTGCCCGTTTCTGGGTCAGCAGGCTCTTTGTACTGGCTGATATTAGTCAGAAGAGGCTTCCAAGAACCAAAAGGAAAGGTAGGCGCTTGTTTGCATTAAGGTTGTGAAGAAGTTTGTCTCTCTCCCCCGGCAGTGCTTGTGGCATCTGTTTATCCTCGGAACCCCAGAGCTGTTGAGCGCTGGGCGCTGCCCGTGCTCTGGTTCTTCCTGGGACATCGTGTCCTGCCTGTGCGAAGCGGCAACGCCAGGGCTGTGCTTACCAAGCTTGCAAAGAGCCTCTACCAAGTGATGGGCTCCAGGCTGAAGGAGCGTGCCACCAGCCAGCCTTTGGACGTGGCGAAAAACCTCTGGGAGATTTTGAAGCTGAACAAGCAGTGAAGGCCTCATGTGCTCCAGGAAGCTGATGAAGACGTGCCGAGTGGGACTGGAGGGGGCACAGCTGGCACTGGGTTTAGCCTCTGTCTTTGAAGAACAGGATTTACCCTACAGAGCTGAAAGCTAATATTGGTAGTATAGTAGCATATTGTATTTTGATGTAGGCTTTTATAAAATAATAAACTAGGATTTAAAATAAAAATTTAAAAAATACTTCCTTTTATTTTTTTCAGTTTTCTATCTTGCGCTCGTGTTCCCTATGAAGCTTGTGTAGATACCAAAGAAATAAAACCCCATGTGTAAATGCAATTTGTAACTCTAAAAAGGAAAAGAATGTAATTCTAGACATGCTTAGAAAGTAAGTGATGTGTATGTATATACATGTATATATTTCCTTAGAAAGTAAGAGATGGGCTTTGGAAGCAATGGGTCTATAGGGTTAATGGCTTGACTTGGGAAGCAGAGAATGAGAGAGCAGGCCCTGATAGCCCTGAGGACATGTGGTGGGGTTATCAGAGGATGTGTGGCTCACTGGATGTGCCAGTGTACGCGGTAGGTGCCAAATTACTGTGCGACCCCTTTACAAGTCTCTGCAGGTTGCTGGTGCAATGTCGGACAACTAAGATGTCCAGGTCAAACTCAGACCTCCAGTCTCTTGACAGAAGAAATCTGCCAGCTGCACTGAAATGTCCTTTCCATTTCAGGGGGTGTATCTTGTCTGTAGTCCTCTGTGCTCACCTGTGCAATGAACTGATGTGGCAAGGTGTCCGATGCTGTCTGAATGCCTCCCAGCACCTTTGAGCACCCTTGGGGAGGTGCAGGAGAGCAGCCTGGGGCAGGGGGCTGTACCACCTTGCAGGGGATGCTGGTGATACATGAGGTGCTGGGCAGTGAGTGGGCTGAATGTGTCCCCAGAAGCTGGGGAAAGGTAAGGTGTGGGCAGGTATTGTGCAACAATGTGTGTATATATATATAGAAAATATATACATTTTTT